>JAKTYO010000006.1:0-45030 GCA_030578735.1 Metschnikowia noctiluminum | reverse complement strand
TGCCTTGTTTTTTTTTTTTTTTTTGGTCTAAATCATCTGATTGGGCTAAACTATAAAGAAATCATAAAGAAACCTCCTACCAGCTCCCCATTTTTTTCAAAAAGAAACAATATGCATTACAGGAAGCCGTTTTAGGCGACCCAAAGAACTATATATCTATAGAATAAAAAAAAACCTGTAATGAATCTGGATAATGTACCGAGTAATGAAGGTCCCCAGCCCTCCCGGGCCCTAAACCTTCCTCCTTACACTAGCCGCTGTGTATGGTAGTGTCAACTGGTCAATGTTTTACTTCGCGCCAACGCTCGTTTTAACACACGAGCCAGAAGATCTTGAAGGACCACTCCCCCTAGCTCTTCTCGTCGGCGAAAAAGATAAACACGGCGAGCTGTCTCAACGTACCAATTAAGGTTGCGTAAATATCTAAAACTATGATTTGATGGAGCCACCATCGAGTTGAGAGTCATTGAAGTTTGCATGTGGAGAGAGTTCCACACTATGTTTGTACAGCCACAATCATTGTAAAGGTGACTTAATATTTGCCTCAGATCCACATTTCGTAGACATAGGTGGCATTTAAATCCTCGAATCGACGTTCGCGCGTCATGAATCGGAACATATGATCCGAAATTAAAGTGATGAAGTGCCTTGAATTCCTTGTGCTTCTTCCATTCTAACGTATGAAGCCTTTTCCAGAACTTCTCACACCGCCGCTTGAAGTTCGCTTCTGGACAGAGCTCTAAGAACCGTCTAGGCATGATTGGAGGGAGGGCCTCCTGTTTCTTTTTGCTTAACGATCGGAATTTGTCTGGATGACACACTTTCTTTTCGTCTGGCGTGAGAGAAAACCCATCATCCCCTCGCGCCGGAGCCTCGAAGTTCGGACGTATCATATCATCTGGAGCAAGTGTTGAAGAGGTATAGACCCGGGTCCGAGGTACCACTTGTTCCCAAGCTTTGAGATAGCAGATCTCGTTAGGTGTGAAGGTCCAACCAAGATTTTTGAAGAAGCGCCCCGTAGATTCTAGAAGAAAATCTGCACAATGAAGATTACGCGCCATGGTTGCCGGTGTCTGTCGGTCGCCGCTCATTATCTTACCCATATGATGTATGAGTTTCAACCGAAAGTATTTTGTGTACCAGTCTTTGTCTTCACCAAGTGTGGAGATCAAAACTGCTGCGCGGTGTCCCTGGAGTTGGGTTTGCATTTGAAGAAGGCCATATCCGCCCTTTTTGGGCCGAGCGTAAAGCTTTTCCGTACTGCCCCTTTGAAAACCCTTTGTATACATTTATCCATCAGCTTGAGTTGTTGGGTAGGCATGCACTGAACTAGATCTTTATAGACCGTTTTGGACGAGACAAAAGTGTTCGTACCAATCGCTCGGGTAATAATATCAAGATGCATATAAACCTGTTTCATTGTCATAAACGGAAGTTCAGAGATGAAATGTTGCTAATCCACTCCTTCTACCGTCAATCCCAAGTACTTGAAATTTGCCGACCAAATGTGCGATTGAGTGTATGGTAGCTCAGTTTGTTGATATTGAGCAAACCCAGGATGTAATCCGAGTAGTTTAGTCTTCGGTTCACTAACCAGACTATTACTCAATTGTTCAAATACCTTGATTGCTTCGGCAACCTTCGCATAGTCTTCATCTTCACCAAGATAAATATTCACGTCATCCACAAACGCATGATATTTCATGTGTTCAATCTCTATCCCCTCATACACAATAGGAATTCCTTTTAAGGCATCTAGATGCACCAAAAGTAGTTCCAATGCAAGATTGAAAAGAAGCGGTGATAAAGGATTTCCTTGTCTCGTACCACACCTGATAGGGAATTTTTCACCCTCCCAATTGTTAAGGTAGATTTGAGCTTCCTGATCCGCCATAACCAGCATGATCAAACGAATCAATTGAGATCCGAATCCCACTTTGTACATAACTTGTCGCATTTAGTGATGCGATATACGGTCAAAGGCTTCAGTGAAATCCACGAGTAGCACTGCTTGGCTAGGCATGGGTCTCACCTCCAGTCTCTTAAACATATCAAGCATGGTGAAGAATTCCATAGTGTTATGATTAATCTTCCTGTCCCTAATAAAGCCTCGTTGATTTGGGCCAATGAGGTTTTGCATGATCTTTTGAAGCCTTTTGCATACTGCTTTCGAAAAATCCTTGAGACAGGTATTTGAAAGTGAAACGGGCCTTTGGTTCTTAATATCGTTAGGCCCCTCAACGGTGTGTTTAGGGATCAATGTTATAAGGACTTGCTGAAAACATTTGGGGAGTTTCCCTGTGTCCATCATGGTATTCGCTGCCCTTGCAAGGCTTGAACCTATCTCTTCCCAGTAGTATTGTAGCACTGAGTATTGGATTCTATCAGGGCGGGGGCGGTCGATTTATCCATAGATTTTAACGCCGACTCAAGCTCATTTGCCGTAAATGGCTTTTCAAGGTCCTGTCTTTGAGCATATGTAACACGAGACTTCATCGGCCGAAGGTAACGTTTCAACTCGTTCCATATCGGGAGATGCGGGCTCAGGTAGATTTCACGAAAGTATGTCGTCGCTAATTTCACCATGGCAGGTGTGGTAGTGGCACAAGTTCCCTTTGCTTCATCTCTTAGAGTCTTGAATATCACTCGGTCGGTTTTCTTTGCTTGATAAAACGTTTGTGCTGCCTTGTATTTACTTTGACCTGTCAGCGTCTCTTCCTCATCTGCTCCTTCAGTCAAAAGAAATTGCATATATCGTGGATCATTTTTGCGCAAATACCCCATGAGTTCAATGTATTCATGAGCATCGCTTTTTAGGGAGTGAATTACTTCGTCCATGGAAGCGTCTCGGGGGATCGGCCACGTTCTTGCTCTATTGAATGGAGGCTGAAGGCGTCTTAGAGGAAATTGAAAGCGAGGAGGTCCAACCTGAATTTCAAGTGAAGACTTCATGACGTATTTGATCGCTATCATATTATGTGAGGAACTGATCCCCAATGGATCAAGTATCTGGAATTGTCTAGCAGTGAGTCTCCAATCACGCGGGGCGTAGAAGGATCAAGTCTCCGGCAGGTACTTGATCGTTTGGTTGGAGAGACAGAGATCATTGGATCACATTGAGCAACATCCTCGTTTTTGCACATGAGATTAAATTCATCAAGGGCCAAGACCCCTTCCGTCTCTGTGCTGGCGGTATTCTCAGCGGAGTTGTTGAAATCACCTCCGTAGAATATCTGTAAAGACTCATGTTGATCTTTCAAATCCTCAAAACCTGCTGCGGTATCTTCCATAATTTGTTTATGAAGATCTTTTGAATCCGAGGGAAGATAAAAGCTCTGAAAGATCACATGATTTCCCTCTTTAGTTTTGACACGGATGTCCGTTGAATACCTCTTGTGAATACTCCCGCTATTGAGTTCATGAACCCCTAAAATTTCAACGGTGTTGGGGTTTATGAAAATACCTGTGTAGTTGAATTTTTGGTTCCCAGTTGGGCTGGTAACAAACTGGCGGTGGGCCCTTGTCGCAAACTCGAAGATCTTGAAGGACCACGGGCAAAGGGCATGTCAGACCCGAGGCATTGTCAACCAGCGGTCAGACAACTTCGTCCGTCTCAGAAAAAGATCTCATCTGATCCACGGCAAAAGCAACCCCACTTTATATGCTCCTCGCCGCTTCAAATTTCGCATTTCGCCGTGCTGAGTAGTCCCTCAATTTTGCTATTACGAAAGCGATAAAGAAGTTGAGTATGCTAATTATGTTTAATAAGACCGTCACAAAGACAACTTCAGGGCGTGTGGCGCAGTTGGTAGCGCGTTCCCTTAGCATGGGAAAGGTCTCCGGTTCAAATCCGGACTCGTCCATTGTTTTTGCTCTTTTCCCACCTTGCTTTCAAGTGGAGAAGAACACATTTATCTGAATAATAAATCTAAATGCAGTTGTATTGATTTGTCTATAACCTTGCAATTGCCCCACCTGGAGAATCTTCGAGCCTGGCGGTCAACACCTCGCAACCATCCTCTGTAACAATCATCATGTGCTCGAACTGAGCTGAAAACTGTCCGTCCTTTGTAGCCGAGGTCCAGTTGTCAGGCCACGTGACATCCTTATGTGTACCCAAACAAATCATGGGTTCGATGGTGAACACCATTCCTGGCTTGGCAATACCGATGGCCTTGTTTTTAGCATAATGAGGGATGTTGGGTTGACAATGGAACAAGGTATTGGTTCCATGTCCACAGTAGGAACGCACCACGGAACATCCGTTTTTCGTGGCGTGCTCCTCAATGGTGTTACCCAAATTTCTGAAAGCCAATCCAGGCTTGACCATCTGGATGGCCAAGTCCAAACACTCACGTGTGGTTTCCACCAAGCGCACGATATCTGGGTTTGCCTTGGCCTTGTCTCCGACGTAATAAGTCTCGTTAAGGTCAGAGTGGAAGCCGTTCAAGTAGATCGATACATCCAAATTGATGATATCGCCGTCTTGTAATTTGGTGTTGTCCGGCACTCCGTGGCAGATGACCTCGTTGATGGATGTACAGAATGACTTGGGGAAGTTATAGTAATTGAGAGGCGAAGGGTAGCAGTTGTAAGCCATACACTCCTTGTGCAAGATGGCGTCAAGCTCGTCGGTGGTGACACCAGGGGCTATATGAGAAGCAACCTTATCCAAGATTTTTCTCGAAACAAGACCAACCTTCTTGATTTTCTTGATCTCGGACTCGTTCAAAATCGTGATTTTCCCAAGACGATCATTCTTGATTTCGCTCAATGGTTTGCCATCTAGAGCGTAATCGGGTCTTTTGATGTGCGGGGGCACAGCCCGTCTCTTACTGAGCGGGTAAGACGCCCTCAAGTTTCCCGTATAGTTGAAGTTAGGGAATGGGTCAAAGTGCTCTTTGTCCTCCGCAGGATGGATTGCCTTATGCATGGCCCACCCACCTCTGAAACACGTCTGGTTGCAAAAAACGCTGTTGATTCCGCTTTTCAAGCATACGGGGCATTTCAAGGCCGACTCTGTGTCTTTTCCGCATTGTGGGGACGAACAGGCGATCATGGTGGGGGTTTATGTATGAGAATATTAGTTTTTTCAATTGTTCTTTTTTCTATTTTTTTTTTTTTTTTGAGATGTGTATACAAGAAGCCTCGCTAGAGTGGTGAGATTTTTTTCCTCTTCGATTTGATTATTTAGTGATGCGAGCTCGCCGGTAGAGAAGTCATCACTTAAATGGTGTTTTTTCAATAAGTAATGAAAATTGTGTGGTTGTCAAACTGCATACCATTTTTTGGTGCAAAGAGGACTTTTTCTCTCCTCTCTAGAGTCTCTAGGTCATTATAGATCGAACTTTCTTCTTCGTTCTTCTTTTTATCTCTTTCAACCTCGTGTTTTCTTTGAATGTTTCCACCGGGAGCCGGCCAGCAATGCGCAAGGGAGTATTTGCCGCCCTGCCCCAGGTTCGAGATACGTTACACCTGATTCTGTTTGTCTTTCACCAGATGACTTGAATTGTATTAGGGTCAGAAAAATGTAAAAAGTTTCCGAATTTTTGTACGCGAGGTGAATTTCCTGGGGTAAAGTCGACTCATATGGTTCCTTAGCGAGATCGCTCGCAGGAGGCTAGACAAAGGGGCCCCAGGTACTGACCTGAGAGAAAACACATGGGACGATGCTGCTTTAGATCTAGTCTGATCATGGGTCTTACTCTGGGTTTTTGCCATAGTTCTTCTACCAAGACTTTCGCGGCACCCTTTTATTGCATGAAAGTGCCTACCCAAGACGACATACCGTGAAAATGTCCACGACATACATGGAAATTTACTGTAAAGGAAATGCCTCTATCTCATCTCATGTCAAGAAGCATGAAAGTAAGCAAACTCGCAAATATTTGGCAATCGTTGAATTTTATCGCTCCCAGATAAAGATCTCGATTTTTGAACAATTGAGCCTGAACTGTACAGTTAAGCACCCGAAGGTAGGTTTCTTTAACAAATTTGGAATCCGAGTATTTTTTTTTTTCATAGAGGTTAGCAAAAAAAAGTTAGCGTGAACCTTTAAATCTCGCATGAGTCAATCTGACCAATGTCATTGATAATCTTGCTCAAATGAAGGTTAAATGCTTATGCTTACGGAATGATCTTGCTCCTCCAATCCCAACTTTTCTCATTGCTGAAGTCGCACTTCAACGCTATGCCCGCCAAATCGAAAGTAATTTTTAACACAATAAGAAAAAAATAAGAAGAGATTGAATCAATATCAACCAACCTGACCATGCTTAGAAAGCGTATCATTTATGTCAAAATAAAAAAATTCCCGTGAATATTCCTGTTTTGCGTCGACATGTATTGACTCAAAAAGTGTTTCTCGCAGCTCCGAACGAGAATTCCCTGCTCTAGATCTCTCCATGAATATCGTGCTGAATCTTCCTCTACACCATCAAATCTTAAAACAGTTCTCAGCCCCATGAACTCCTGATACAATTTCTCCGTGCTCAATGAGAACAATTTCTTCAGGCTGATTCAACAGGCTCTTGTTCCATTCACCAAGACCCTGTTGTATCATCCTATACCCCCAAATTCTCCGGGCCGAAGCTCATAGGCAAGAGGTCAGCCAAAGACTTCTCCACCACCCGTTCTCCGTCCGAAGAAGTCATGTATACTGGAATATCAACCCCAAATTCACGAATCACTTGCCTACAGATCCCGCACGGACTAATCGGGTCGTGTTGATCGCTGGAGATGGCAATCGCACGAAACGTCTTGTGCCCTTCCATGACAGCGCGAGTTATGGCAGTTCTCTCCGCACAGATGGCAGCTCCGTAGGAGGCGTTTTCCACGTTTGCGCCCTTGATCATCTCATTCGACGAAGTAAGAATTGCGCAACCAACACTTGAGCTATTAGCAATAAGTATCGTACTGATAAACCACTTGATTAACTAACATACCGAAACTTAGAGTATGGGCTGTACGAAAGCCCACGTGCTGGGTCTGTTAGCCTGAATTTTATGACACTTGATGAGTCACGTGGATCACATACCCTCTTGCGCAGAAGCCACCAAGGCCGCTCTTTCATCGCTCAGTATACAGTGGGACATGTTTTTGTATATGTTTTCCAAAAGTTATAGATATACCGAAGTGCGCTAGTAGAACGGTCCGATAAGATCTACACCGGTACACCAAGAAAAGAAGCTTTGAATCAGTGGGTAGGCCACGCCTCGGCCTCTTCTAAGTATTTGAGCCCCTACTCCAAAATTTTTTTACTTTGAAACCAAATGAAGCAAAAACAGACTGTTTGAAGCAGGTGACTGTGTTTGTTCTTGGGGCATGACTTGTTACAGCATACCACGTGACCCATTTGCGAGGGCTATGGTCCCTTTTCCGCATACTGTCGTCGCGAGTTGTTCCGTAATGCGCTGTTTAAAAAGGCCGATGCGATAGCTCAGAATGAGTCAGATATGCACCACAAACAACATCCAACATCCTTAGAACAGTTCCCAAAAAAACTCTCATCTTTGTCTAGTGCCTGTCCCATTAGAGCGAGACACCCTATTTTCCAATACCAGCACCTATACTCTCATTTTCCTCAAGGCCACACACATCACGTGACGCGCGGCCCATACACAGACCCATGACGTACGGTGCCAGGTCTTCGGCTCTGTCTCGTATTCAGCCCACATTTCCTGTCCGCTGAGTGCCATCACCATTTGTATTCTCCCAACACCCGCCATTTTTTTTGGTCTGATTTGTTGTTTCCCCTGCATATCCACTTTATTTATTTACATCTGCAACCTTGGCTGTAAAGAGTATAGTTCAGTTGCACTCCAATCAGTATAAATCTCTATGACGTCATGACAGAGCTCGTCTTTTTGCGCCATGGGCCACGAGCAGATCACTCTGAAAACAAGAGCGAGCCTTTGCATTCGCCCTATAAGGTATATGACCTGCTGGTGACAGAAAACACGCGGGAGTTGGCCGCCGGAGTGGCAGAGCAGATCGTGCTGCTAGCGAGCTTTCACGATCTTCAAAAGAAGAACATCTTTGTGCATTTTCTGCCATACTTGCGGTGCTGTGAGACAGCCGATCTCTTGGTGACGGAGTTGCAGAGCCGAATCAAGCAAAAGCATGAGAACATAACCCCAAAGTTCCAGCTCTTAGGCGACTTTGCGTTGTCTGAATGGATCCACGACAAGATGAGAAACAAGCCACCTTTCGATGACTCCACAGAGGCGTACCAAATGTACACACCCAACATTCAGATGATGCAAAACAGGAGGTATGTGTCCAATTTCCGGCCCACGACCAAACTAGGGCCATGGAACGAGCCTGAGCTATCGTTTAAAGAGTTCCAGGAGCGGTGCAAAGACTACTTCCAAAAGCTTCTAGCCACGTATGACAAACCCACCCACGAAAACGATATGATCATCGTGGTCAGCCATGGGTATGTGATATCGAATTTCATTTCTCACTTCATCAGCCAGCCGATTTTCCAGGAGATCCCGGAGATCAGTGTCAATTTTGCAACGAAGACGCAAGACACCTGGGAATTGAAACACGACTGCTTGGGACTATTGGAGAGAGACCCAGAGCTAGATTCCACTTTGAACCTAGAAACAGATATTGTCTACTACAAAACCAATTTCATCAAAAAAGAGGAGTTGGACGAGTCCAAAGAGTTTCCTTGCATGGGCTTCGGTGGCCTCAAGGCTGACGGCGGTCACCCCCGCCCATCGTTTCGGATCAAGCTGTTGAGCGCCAACGATGCGCAGAGAGCACCTTCAAATCGAAATCCCTTGTGTCCTTCGGCGAAGAACTGGGATCCGCAAAGACCCAAGCCGTTCCAAGTCAAGTCTGAGTTCCGCATGAAAGTCATGAATGATGAAGCTTTTAAGAAAGCCTTTGACATAACAGCGCCGCCTCGGCAGCCAACATCGCCGGAAATTTCCCCGAATTCGGAGCCAAGCAGAATCAATTCCACGATCGATCTTTCAAAACTAAGGTCAAATGAGGAAATCTATAAACCCTTGAAGCTCAAGTACTCCCTGGCATCAGAAATTCCCGTACCGTACTTGAACTCGAAAGTCAACTCCCACGTGAGCTTGAGCCAAATGCAACCCTACGCGTCGACAAGTTCGTCGCTAGATCTCTTGAGAGGAGCCATGAATATATTACCGGGGAATGTATCTGGGGGCCTGGCCTCGCCACGTGACTTGAATCTGGACCATGAGCTGTCGCCTAACATGAACGAAGTAATATCGAGACTTGCGCGTGTTCGGTCTTTACAAAGAAAACGAACTCAGACGGCGACGCCCAAATTTGGAATCATTTCTGAGCAGGACACTCCACCCGCCACATCGACAGATGATAAATTTGCTCTTCAGTTTGGCAATGCTCTCAAAAACCCGTCAGACCAGTCTGCGGAGATACCAGAACACTCATCATTTACCGCTGCTGACCAAACCAGGCCTCGAAGGTCCAGCTCACTCAGATTTGTCCCGTCTATGCCCTCGAACGAGACAAAGCCCGAGAAGAAGAAAGAGAACAAGACGATTTTCTACAACTTCAACTCCGGCTCGAATTCTAGTGACGAGTCCCTGGAAGATGAGCAAAGCGGGGGCAAATACATGTGGTTTGGACAGAACGTCAAGTCGAAGTAAAGGTCTCATGCGAAAAATACGCGAGAATAGAATATGGCTGAAGAAAGGGCCTACTTGTAAATAAAAGAAGATGCTCATTCTTTGCGTAGATGGCTGCAGAGGAGCTGAAATTGTCAACTAGAATGTTCGAAAACTTGAATCCAAAATTGCAAGGCGTTTACTTCTAGTAAAATATAATGGTGTTTTTGGCAACTTATTGATGATCAAAGGTGGGGGGCACTTCGGGCACTTCCAGGGGTACTCAGTTGAAGATACTCTTTTAAGTAGAATTCCAGGCGGAATCTGGGAAGTAACATGCGAAGTACAGCTTTGAATTCATTCAAGATGAGATGGAAAAATCGAATAAGAAATCATCACCCATAATTCTCTCTCAGGTGTACCTCTAAATCATGACTTCTAATCCATGTCTCATTTCCTAGTGCCAAAAATCTCTCTCGCCTGGGCTTCGCGAGATTCTCTCAGTACAGGCTCGTATCTTATCAGCATGTTGCGAACTATATAGCATTAACTACTCCACATTATCCAACTTAAGCTACACCAGAATAATTCATTGTCACCCGAAGAAATATAAAAAGTCTCAGAATGGTTTCTAAAGACCACCTGGCACATGAGTCGGGCTCAGAAGACCGCACAAGTACAGTCACAATTGGGCTTTCCAAGAACCTCACCATACCCATAACCGTGAAGCTTCGGCGACTACAAACACACATCCCAAAAAAGCTCGTGGCAAACTCGGAAAAGTTCAAAGACGCGAGCGTGTTCCAGCGGCTTTCGGACATATCGGGAAACTCCGACTTGTTTGTGCGTGTGCAAGTTTTCGACGGGAGTCACAATGCCATGACCAGAGAGTTCCAGACACCCTACAAGGCCTTTACAAATAATAAAAGGGTATGGGAAAACTTTGTAAAGCTCCCCATCAACTACAACCAGGTTGTCTATGAAGCGTATTTGCAGTTCACAATTCTCGAAATCGTGCAAACGCGCCCAGAGGTCTTTGGCAGAGGCCAATTATCGCTTTTCAACCACACAAATAGCACGCTCCGCAAAGGCGGGTTCAAAATCCCTATTCACGCTGGCGAGGGCACAAAATTCCCGGAAATCAATTATGGGGACTTGGACACCGCAAGTCCAGAGGAACGCAAGCTATTCCAGTATGAAAATGGCGATCTTCCAAAGGTACCTTGGCTCGATGCCTTGGCTTTACCAGCGCTCGAAGAAGCGCAAATGAAACAAGCCGGTCGTATATCGCAGGCCCAAAAAAACGAGGCCTCAAGCTCTGGGGGAAAAGCACCCTACTATCTTTTCCTTGAGCTCCCCAACTTTCTGCTACCAGTTGTATTTCTGGATATCACGTACAGTGCTCCGAAAATAGAGCCGCTGTCAGTTCTCATTGACGAGGTTGCCCCTGAGGACTACGGTCCGCATAAAACTATCATACTAAACGCATACGAGATCCCTGGAGCCGGCGGTTCTGAGATCCCTCGTGTTTATGATCCCGATTTCCATAACCTCACGATCAGGAATTTCAACAGAGATAAGGAGGAACAGACAGCGGCGACAGCGGGGATAGTTAATGCCACCATCACAGTCGCTGAAATGGATCCCATTGAACAAAAGTTCCAGAGCTTGGCGATTAATATCAACAACAATTCTTTGCTAGATAAGGAGGTGAAGCCTTCACCGCACATGCGGGACGAACTTTGGCGGATCCTAAACCGGCCATCCAGTGCAATTCTCAGTGATTACGAGAGGAAGCTTTTGTGGAAATTTCGCTATTTCTTCTCAAAGCCTGGCCTCTCAGATGAACTGGGAAACACACCGGCTCCTCTGCAGTCTACACGCCAGTTTTTCACCAAATTTCTCAAATGTTTCAATTGGGAAAATGAATTTGAACTCGATCATGCATTCAAGGAAATTGTGCCCTTTTGGTCAGTCGACAAAATCGATGTTGGCGAGTCTTTGGAGCTCTTGAGTAACAACTTCAACCCACAAACTCTTACGGCTTCTTTGCGTCACAGATTGATTGCTATCAATCACGTCAACGCAAAGGATATCAATACCACGGAGGAGAAAAAAATCGAGAAGATCTATAAATACTCAAAGCGGCTTCGGAATTTTGCTGTGGATCGCCTTCGTTTGGCCAGCGCCGACGAGCTTCTCTTATACTTGCTTCAGCTTGTGCAGGCGCTCAAATATGAGCCCGTTCTGACTAGTGTCAACGCGTTGGTGGAAGCACCACTCGCACAATTCTTGATCGAAAAAGCCGTCACAAATGCTAAACTAGGTAACTACTTCTACTGGTATGTCAAGGTGGAGAACGAAGACCAGATTAATCGTGGAGGCGCGAAAGAAAATGATCTGAATAACGGGCAACAGGAATTCCAAACTTCAATTTTCAATGTTGTTCTCAACCTATACATTGAGAAACTAAAAGCGCATTCTATTAAGCACAAGCTGCATCAGTACAAACAACTTAAGAGCCAGATATTGTTTATCAAGAGGCTTACCAGTATCGTGGATCTTCTACGGACCTCATTCAAAAAGAACGAGGCCACGAGCAAGAAAGTGCAGTTTCTTAGAGAGTACTTGGCGGACTCCTCAAATGGAATGCTCAAATTTGCCGAGCCATTTCCGCTTCCGCTAGACCCTTCTGTGATCATTTGCGGATGCTACCCACAAGAATGCTCAGTGTTTAAGAGCTCTATGGCGCCCTTGAAGATCACTCTAAAAACCATTACAAATTTTGGCTCTGAAAGTGCTGGCGCTTCCTCCATCTTCGGAACCCGAAAACAGTACGGAAAGTACCTGCTTATGTTCAAAATTGGCGACGATCTTCGGCAAGATCAGTTGGTCATTCAAATCATCAATTTGATGGATCAGCTTCTCAAGAACGAAAACTTGAATTTAAAGCTTACGCCATACAGAATTCTAGCCACGAGTCCCATTGCAGGCTTGATTCAATTTATACCAAACGAGACACTTGACGCGGTGCTCTCCAACAATTACGGAGATCCTGCAACAAATTTAGGTCGAGACGCCAGGTCCAGAGGCAGTGGTGAATCTACCACAAGAAACGGAATTTTAACGTATCTTCAGCTTCACAGCAAGCTAATGGAGAGGGATGATATCGACGAGGGAAGCATTTTGGGCGTGAAGAAAGACGCCCTTGCAACCCGAAGTCAACAGCACGCCATCGTCACTGACTTGGGTGTTTCCAATGAGGTCATGGATAACTATGTGAAATCCTGTGCGGGTTACTGCGTTATCACATATATTCTAGGTGTTGGAGATCGTCACTTGGACAATTTGCTTCTCTCGCCGAACGGCAAATTTTGGCACGCCGACTTTGGCTACATTTTGGGTAGAGACCCCAAGCCTTTCCCGCCAATGATGAAACTACCTATTCAGGTTATTGACGGAATGGGAGGAATGAACCACGAGAATTTTGACATTTTTAAAAGTTACTGCTTTATCACCTACACAACTCTAAGACGCAACAGCAATTTGATTCTCAATCTCTTTCAGTTGATGTTGAATGCGAATATACCAGATATTCAGATTGACCCATCGAGGGCCGTGGAAAAAGTGCAAGAAAAGTTTGCGCTAGAAATGTCTGAGGAAGAGGCAATTCTTCATTTCCAGAATCTCATCATTGATAGTGTGAATGCGTTCTTGCCTGTCGTCATCGACACATTGCACAGTTTGGCGCAGTATTGGAGAGCTTAGTGAAATTTCTCCTTTTTATGTCTATTCAAAAGATTCAAACTGAAAAAATAGCGCACAGCGATTGTGGTAAGACCAATAAAGACTCCAAATGGTGGAAACCAGTCCATAACAGTCCAAATCTTAGAGGGCCGAAGTTGTTCTATCAAAACATGTATTTTCTCATGAAGATCGCTCAAGGTGCCGTTATTATCGATGATCTTATCGGCCCTTGAATTGCGGATTCCCATAGAAAGTTGACTCAGGATCCTTTTTTTCGCGTCTTCCTCCGAGAGCTCAGGATTTCGATCCAAAAGACGTTTGAGCTGCGTGACGGGATCTGTGGAGACAGAAACTGTTGCTCCGCAAATGTGGTGAAGGCCAGTTTCGAATAACAATGGGACATCGAGAATCACGACGCTGGCTCCTGATAAATATGTCCACATTAATTGCCTTGCAATCTCTCGCTTCACCGCACCATGAACAATCTTGTTGAGGGATTTCAACCGTCCTTGATCATCAAAGACGGCTTTTCCCAAAGCAGCACGGTTGAGTTTCTTATTATCATCGAGGAGATTGGGAACTTGCGATTCAAAAGCTGTCACTACTTGGCTATAGGCCCTCGTTCCAGGCTCAACCACTTCCCTGGCGATCACATCTGCATCAATGATAGGTAGTCCTTGCAGAGATAATTCTTTGGAGACTGTTGATTTGCCTGTCGCAATACCACCCGTGAGCCCAACAACAAGCATGATTGAGTAAGGTTGTGAAAAGACCAAAATCGTGTTTGTCTCCAAGAAAGCCAAGCTGCGAGAACAGGTCACGTGATCGACTTGTTTTTCTGAGCGTTTCGTACAATGGCGAGCAATTAAAGCGTCAGGCTCGTCTTCTCTATGCAGCCAGTTTCTTCTCAGTCGAACTTAGGGGTTTGAGTTGAAACGACTAAACGAGATTTTTGTGAATGTGACCTATTGTTGATGTCAAGGAGAGAGAAGACTGCACATAGGGCGCCATCGTAAGCCTAGGTAATCTGGTGCGCTGAAGACTCAAGATTATCTTCTGTTGACAGGAGAGGTCTCCAAGTCAGCGGAATATGTCTACATTCATCATAGGGCAAGGTGCCATGGGATCCTTGGTTGCGCATGAAATTGCTTTGGCGGGGCGACTTACACCGACTCTCCTTGTGAAGTCAAAGAAAGCTCTCGATGTCTACACCAATAACGGTAGCTCAATCACCGTTTCAAGGCCTCTGGGGGCAGATTTCATATCAAGTACGGTCCCAGTGGAAGCTGCGCATGGGCTCATGAGTAAATTTTCGGGTGAGGACTCGATAAAAAACTTGATTGTGGCTACAAAAACCTACAGCACGGCCGACGCCTTGAAGGGATATCTCCCATATATCACGAAAGACACAAACATAGTATTTCTACAAAATGGCATGGGGGTTGTACCGCAATTGAGAGAAAACTTTTGGCCAAATTCTTGGGAACTCCCGAATTTATTCCAGGCAATAAGCACACACGGAGCATATAAATCGTCACCCAATGTAGTGCATCACGTGGGGTTGGGAAGCCTTTTGATTTCGCGACTTCCCTTGGCTAACAACAGCAATGTATTTGCATCTGAACTACATCAAGATATACCGGAAGTGATCCAGGATCTCAAAGAGAGCTCACACCTCGAGGCCAGTTATGTGCCCTACGCACAATTTATAATACGACAGATGGAGAAATTGGTGGTGAACGCGTGCATTAATCCGCTCACAACCACGCTAGATTGCCTAAACGGTGACTTACTTTATGCGAAGAACATCGTGCCAACGCTCAATAAGATCATCGGAGAATGCATTGAGTGTTTCAAGAAGGAGTACGATATCTTTTCTATGGGCCCGGAAGCCGGCGTTGTATTGTCACGCGACCGCCTTTTGTCTTCTGTGCTTTCCATTTGCCAGTCCACCGCACAAAACAGCTCGTCCATGAGAGAGGATGTTCGCCGGCTTAATATCACCGAAGTCGACTCTATAAATGGATACATTGTCAAGTTGGGTCTCAAGCGCAACATTGCCACACCTGCAAATCGGATGCTATTGGATCTTGTTCGAAATAAGGTGGCAATCGAAAGAACAAAGGAAAATCAAGCTTTGCATGCTTCGTTTTCGACCGAGACTTAAGCTGCTGAGTGCTAGGAAATCACAGACTGGCAAATGTCCTTGGTGTCTCGGTAAAGCGATAAGATCTTTTCTTTTTGTGGCCATGCTTTTTCACTGGTATCGTACTTTGCATCCAACTTTTTATCGCAATCAGCGATTAACTTGACCAATATTTTGTGAAGCATCTGACGAGAGTGCCGCTCGTAGAACGTTCCGTCGATTCCGCCTTCAAGAAAAGAATTTAGTCTTCGTGAAGTCTTAGGCAGCAGTTCTTGGAGGGTAGCCAAAGCCACCTCGCAGCGAAATGACATGCCTTCGGAGTTCACGGTGTAGTCACCACAATACCCTTTAGCCTTGAGAAACTCGGCTTGCTCCGAGCTAAATAGAATACTAATGAAATGCGTGATGTCCACATAGTTCCATTTGTTACAGTCGAGCGTAAAGCCGTACTCGCAAAGCAAGAATTCGTTTGAATGTGGCCCGTAACTGAAGTATAACTCATCGTCTGGCTGGTAGCTCGTAGAAGTGAACACATGGAAACCTAAAGAGTCAATTTTGATCCCACATTGATCTTCACTCAGGTGGTTGAGAAAATCCACATACGGGGCCATCGTGAAGTTGTCGACGGAGTCCTTGGCCTGCGGGATTTCCATATAAAGACAACGGGAGTTGATACACAACCAAGCCCAAAGAAATGACTGTTTGTTGAAAAGGGCCGAGTCTTTGAGAAGTGCCTCTACAACTTCTAGGTCCTTTTCATAACGGGATAAAACAGACTCTGAATGTTTACGGGCCAGCCGGGGAAGCATGCGCCACAATTCATCTGCTGCTGGAAATCCCATCGCTTTCCACACCAAAGGGCATAAGCTCAATTCTTCAATGGGGGGAAGCATGTCGATGAACGGTTTCCAGAACGAGTCTTTGCCCCGGCTTTCTTCAAGTACCAAATACAAAGACACAATTTGGAATGATGAGAGCGAGAGCAATGTTTCTAGCTTTATAGCAGAGTAGATTTGGCCAACAGCATCCTTCTTAGCAGCAGGCACATGGAGGTTTTGAGGCACAGATGAGTGAACTTGGCATTCCGGTTTGTGCTTCAAAATATGGGCCAAAACAGTCGAGAAATTGAGAAGGTAGGATGGCGGAATACGGATTAGCCGCTCGTTGCGTGTAATAGGTGCATTGGCGTAAAGCCCACGGCCAGAACCAGGCACATCTTTGACCTCAAGTTTGGCCGAGACGTGCGAATTAGACTTGGTCGAGTTTGTGGGGTCATTGCCCATCCAAGATAGAAGGGCATTAATTCTCTGCTCAATGTTTTTCATGGCTTTGAGCTCAAAAGAGTTTTATATATGAATTATGGATCTTGTGGAAAGGTCCAGCGCATGAATTTTTCCAATCTTCTTAGTTTGTTGACGTTGTTTCGAGCTTCGCGAGAAGAGCTGGAACTTGGAAGCACAGTCCAGGGCCTCAGTAGAACAGAATCTAAATCGAGCGCCTAAGTTTAATTCTGAACTAGGCACATTCTGACATAACGAAGATGAGCGTAGACGCTTTCGGCTCGGCTTTCCTGAATTCAAATTGGCTTCGACGAGATTTTATCTGGAGGATCCATTTGTTGTAACTTTGGTGATAATCGGGTTCTTGATGGCCAGGGCCAGGAGCGAGATTCAAATTTACCTGAGCCTTTCAATTAAAGCATATGACGGGACATATTTTTATATGCACAATCTTTGAGACGAAGTTAAGCACAGCGAACCAATGCCTAGAGTTCTCTAGAACTCAATCATCTACAAGATTTTTGCGTTTCCGATTTTTTTTGAACGAAAGATTGATCAGTCACGATCTTTTGCAATCTGGGAAGAGATGCTCGCGCCTTTACTTTAGACGTCACTTGCGCGACGTGGCTTTGAGACATGGTACCGTTTGGAAGTAAGAAGAAACAGGCAGAGAGCAGCCAGAAATAATTCAGTTGTGACCAATGGGGATCTTCGCTCTAGGGAAATTCCCCTTGAGCAAGTCAAGGTCCTCTCGCTTCGCTGTAATGATCAAAACACACCCAGATCTGATTAAGTAGTGCTTTCGCAGCTGGACTGTGCTGATGTCTACATAATTCGCGTAATAATTTGTTTATTAGAATCAAGAAAGAAAACTAAGTATAAGTTTTATTTGGCGTGCGTCTTCTCAAAAAGCCATCGAAGGCATCAAAAACGTCTTTTTTATGCAATAACACATGAAGAATACCAGCCAGTCTTGGTGGTTGCAGTCAACCAGTTGTCCTTGTTTGGAGTGGAGGTGGTTTTGGTGGAAGATTGAGGAGCGGCCATTTTTGTAATAGTTTTGTGTTTGAGATAATGATGGAATAAAAGACACTGTGGAAAACGAAGGATTAGCTTTATATAGTCAACATAAAAGATTTGTGTGTGTTGGGTGGTCAATGAGGGTAATAACATCTCTACGCGCGGCGAGTGAGACGTTTTTGCCTATTTGGATCATGACAATGTCTATTAAACGGGCACCAGAAATATTTCTTGCAGCTTCATGCACCTTGCATCCTACGCTCGAAACAAAACCTGCAGTGAAATTCTGATATCGAGTTGCTTTTTCCGATTTGGGCTTAATTGCCTCAATCCAAACCGTAGCTTACCGGTAGAGTGTCATTGGAACGAATGAGATACTATGATTAGGCGCTCATATGTGTTTCATGCCATGAGCTGAAACTCATTACCTTGTATCAGGATTTTGCAAAACATGAAAAGCAGACAGCTACAATGATTTTCAACGTGTCTAAAAAAATTTCCTTTGGAAGAAATTTTCTCGTGAATTTAGTGCATGGGCTGATGAATCAAAAATCTTCCAATCAAGTGTTTTTTTTTTTTTTTTACCTGATTACAGCTTCACGCCATAGGCGGATATCTGAAAACCTCAAACGATCCAGCCCAAAGTAAAATACCCCTGGCCTTACAAAGAGCACAAAAATGGGAAATTGGGAATTAACTGATACTTGTGGGACAGTTTCTACAGAAGTGGGGAATGGATTAGAGGACAGGATGAAGCACTACAACATAGCGAGGGTCCCCATTCCTAATCCTAGCCACCCGCAAGATACAGAAAATTACACAAAAAATCTACAGTTTTACCACGACAGTACTGGCGCAAAATTTCTTCAGGAAATATCAACACACATTTTCGGGATCGCACAAAAAACGTCATGTTCAATGGAAAGGCGTTGTTACAGGAACATTTTAGACTCAAGTTGCACGCATGAGTGGTCCAGTCCGCATGCTTTGAATAATATAAGAGCGCACTCACTTCCAAACGGATGTTGGCCCAATTTTCAGTTGAACACAAAGACAACTACCGGCTTCCGCAAAATTTTATCACCAGACACACGCCTACTTTTTAAGCCATCGTTACAACACATCGGACAAGCCTGTTTGATAGACTACTGGATAAAAAAAGACGAGACTTTTGGGAAATATTTAAGTTGTTTGAAGCATGTATTTTAGTCTTGACAAAATCATTGATTTGGCGAAAAACCTTATCCTGTTCACCTCCTTGCTAGTCATTCTAGTGCTCGAAGTCCTCACTTTGGCATTGGGATCGCCTGTGTTTTTGACACAGCTTTGTGACACGCTCATGTCAGACTGAAGCATAAAGAAAAAAAAAAAAGAAATAGGAAATGAATTGATGAAGACTGGGAAAGCGCACTTAGAAAGTGGTTTGGTATTTTTCATGCTTTCGGTTTGCGCGTGCTTTGTTTCAATGTGACTTCCTGCGACGATTTGCACCCAAACGCATCAGCCTTGAACAGCAAAAGTATAGAATGCAATACAAGAAAGGGCTAAGTTCTTAGAATATTTATTTAAAACTCAATGTCAAGGGGAAGGTTATATTTTGGTGTTTTAAATCCTGTAGAAGTGTAGCTTTGCTGGCAGAATTCTTTTTTTTTAGTTATTTGGTTTTTGGCTCAACTGTATAGCTTGGCTTTGATTGGGATTGGAGGTGGGTCATTCCCCTCTCATAGTCATCAATCGAATCGGGACTCCGAAATCATGCAAAAAAATGATCTGAATTTATAAGTCCATGATTTCATTAAAGACGGTTCATTTTCAAAACGTACCAAAAGAACAAAAAATCACAGATCCACAGTCCCTTCGTACCTTTTTCTATAATCTTAAGCTTTCTTATTCTATGATGACATATTTGGGGCCATGATAGCGACGCGCGCACGCGTACCTGTTCTGCCTTGAAAGTGCGAGAAACTCTAGTTTTCCATCAAACATATACTCCACAAATAAACAGCCCAAAAGCTTGCGGCCGTCTCTCTTTCATACCCCCGCCCAGATCCATGAAGATCCTCTGTGTGGCCGAGAAAAACTCCATCGCCAAGGAGGTCTCGCAGGTGCTTTCTGGAGGAAGCACGCGAACCCGCAATTCGACGTGGAAGTATGTGAAAAACTACGATTTCTCTTGCAACTTCCCCGGAATGGGCAGTTGCGATGTCACCATGACCGCGGTTTCGGGCCACATCTTAGGCACCGACTTTGGGCCCGAGTTCGGCTGGGGAAAGTGCTCACCAGGGCGTCTATTTGATGCTCCGGTCTTGACCAAAGTCATGATTGATAAAGACAAACGCAGTGAGTCGATTCGTGATAATATCGTGAAAGAGGCACGAGGGGCCGACCGCCTTATGATCTGGACAGATTGCGATCGTGAGGGCGAGTTCATTGGTTGGGAAATTCTACATATAGCGTCGGAGAAGAACCGGCGTTTGACTCAGGCTAACACCTGGCGGGCGCAATTTTCCCACCTAGAACCCTCTCATATCAAATCCGCGTTTGCCAGCCCAAAGCTGCTCGATATGCGGCTTGTCCAGGCCGTCGAGACGCGCATGGAGTTTGATCTAAGGGTCGGAACCTCGTTCACGCGTTTTTTGACCAATACGTATCGGAGCAAGAAGCTTGTGGCAGACAAAGAGGTGGTATCCTACGGCACGTGCCAATTTCCGACCCTAAGTTTTGTCGTGGACCGCTACCTACGCGTGCGGAACTTCAAGCCGGAGCCTTTTTGGTATATTGACGTATCCATAGCGCACGAAACACGAAATGTGCCTTTCACATGGGAACGTGGCCACATCTTTGACAAGGCGTTTGTCTCGATCATCTACACGAGACTTCTTCGAGCGCCGGACGCTGCACGCGTCTCGCTGATGAACACTAAACCTACGTCACATTTCAAGCCATTCCCATTAACTACTGTCGAATTACAGAAATGCTGCTCGAGGTTCTTCAAGATGTCTGCGAAACAGGCCCTTGACGCCGCCGAGTCTTTGTACACGTCCGGGTATATCTCATATCCTCGTACAGAAACAGACAGTTTCCCAGCAAACATGGACTTACAACTGTACGTGGCTAAGCAAAAACAGGATCCCTCGTGGGGCCCGTATGCCGACCGGCTTCTTTCGGAAGATAAGTTCCGCAAGCCTCGAGGCGGCAAGCACGACGACAAAGCGCATCCTCCGATCTACCCCGTGAAGTATGTGGCAGCCAGTGCACTTTCGGCAAATGCAAAGAAAGTGTACGAGTTCGTCGTACGCCGCTTCTTGGCGTGCTGCTCGGACGATGCAAGGGGCATGCAGACAAAAGTAGAGATGCAGTGGCTCACGGAAAAGTTTAATGCCAGCGGGCTTCAGGTCATTGAACGAAATTTCTTGGATGTGTACACGTACGCAGACTGGAAGTCGTCGGTCATGCTCCCCAACTTCGCCGAAGGTCTGGCGGTAAAAATCCACAGCGCAAAGGTCAAGGAGGGGAAGACGTCGCCGCCGAATTATATGACGGAAACCGAGCTCATCGCCTTAATGGATGCAAATGGAATCGGAACAGACGCCACGATCGCCGACCACATCGATAAGATCATCCAAAGAAACTATATTGTGCGTGAGAAAGCCGGCCGTACCGAGATCTTTGTGCCAACGTCGTTGGGAATCAGTCTAATCCAGGCCTTCGATGCGATTCTCGCAGACAGAATCTCGTTGTCCAAGCCCTTTCTTCGGCGAGCTTTGGAAAGCTTTCTCGTCAAGATCTCAGAAGGCGAAATCACCAAGCAGGACGTCATCAGCCAGCTTCTTCCGCTCTACAAAGAGGCGTTTCTCGAAAGCAACCAGAAGAGTCAAGTGATCACTCAGACGTTCCTTGAAACTAATAATCGAATTAATGCAGGTGCGCGTTGAAACTGATCAGTGTACATTTTGCGCCCAGACCGCCAAAAGATTATTAGTGAGACGCGAACCGGGGGTAGGGAGAAAAACCCTTGCACCTGACAAGTCCTACATCAAGCATCTTGGGCTTTTGTCTTTCGATTGAGTATCTGCCTTCAGCCTTCAGCACTCGGCATACTTTCTCAAAGACCCAGAAACTTCCCTTAACGGTATTTCTTGCCTCAACCAAAACTGATGCCCCAAAATGCATAGGCAGCCTTGCAAATATTTCCAGAAAGGTCATTGCCGGTTCGGAGACCAATGCAAATTCCAGCATGTCAATCCAGATTCAGACGATTGTAATGCACAAACAGCGGGCTCTGCCCAAGACTTTCTACGGAAAACACCCGACACTGTGGGCAACGGAATCAAAAAGGATCTCGCAGGTCTTCGCAAAATCCAGATCAACCCTGCTTTAACAGCCTATGGTATTGGACCGCATGCCATCAACAATCTAATAGACGGACGAGATGTATCCCCTGAAGAGCTTCGGCTACAGTACATGGAGGCCGTTTCAAATAATACGCTAGATCAGTACGACAAGAACATCGAATTGAGACGGCGCGATATGGAATACTGTATCAACGAAATCATCCTGAACTCGAGCATCGCTGCCCGTTATCAACAAATGGGAATTAACAACAATAACGGCACCATTCGTCCGTTCATCAAGAAGTCTCTTGACGAAAGTATGAGAGATCTACAGAACTCAGGCGCTAGTGGGCCCGCCGCAGGGGGGTTCGGCGCATTTGGTGGCGGTGGCTTTGGTCAGTCTGGAGGCTTTGGCCAATCTGCACTGGCAAGCGGTAATCCTTTTGGAAATTCAAATCCATTTGGCGCGGCTAACAGTGGCGGTGCGTTTGGAGCCGCGGGTTTCAGTAGCAACACCAGTGGTAATGGTGCTTTTGGAAACTCCACAGCAGGAAACAACGCCTTTGGAAACTCCACAACTGGAAGTGGCGCTTTTGGTCGAGGCTCTTCAGGGCCCGGCGTGTCTGGATTTGGACTGTCGGGGTTTGGAAATTCGACCAACCAAGGAGCTTTCGGGAGTGCTGGTCTTGGGGCCGGTACTTCGTCCGGCGGTTTCGGTTCAGCAGGGTTTGGCCAGACAAAGATTGCTGCAGAAAACCATCTTGGCGCGTTTGGAACTTCATCTCTCGGCCAAGGAGCTGGGACAACTAGAATAACACCAGCCTTCGGCTCTTTCAATCAAGCATCTACGGGTACCACTGGTTTTGGAAGCGCAGGTTTTGGAAGCGCAGGTTTTGGCAATGCTGCGGGAGCGTCTGCGGCACCTGGAGGCTCTACCGCCTCTGGGGCTTTTGGATCCGCCGGGTTTGGTAATTCTGGATTTGGCAAATCTCCTGCCAACGGCACGGGATTCGGCAATTCTGGCTTCGGAAACTCGAGCCTTGGAAATTCAGGAGCCACAGGCTCGGGTTTCGGAAGTTCAGGCTTTGGCACCACAAACTCAGCAAGCAATGCCGCGCCTGCAAACCCATTTGGACAATCTAGTTCTCTGAATTTTGGAATTTCCGGAGTAGCAGCCAGTAATTCTGGAAATCAAAATAATGGCGCCGCGGCATCCGCTTTTGGTGGTGCAACGCCAGCAGGTGGCTTTTCTAATTTTAATGCAGGTGCAGCCTCTGCCTTTGGAGTCAATCCGACGAATTCTTCTACTACATTTGGTCACACGAATACGGGTTCTGGTCAGACCACTTTTGGCGCTCAGCAACCCTCATCCGGCTTTGGTGCTTCCCCAGCAGGCGTAGGAATCACGTCCTCTACCAAAACAGAAAGTCCTACTGATTTCGAGAGTCTTGACACACGAGTCAAACAGGCATTCTTGGCTCCGTCTTTCGAGCTTGGACAAATACCCGACATGCCACCACCACCGGAAGTTTGCTGATCACATTGATCCCGCAAGCTTTTCCACCCTCCGCAGAAGAAGCAGTAACTAATTCATTTGAGGTTATGAATCTGAACATTGATTTTGGACTGCATATAACTCACGAGACGCGGTGTCGTTTCTCAAGCTGGATCTTTTCGATCCTTGCAAAGTTCACACTATACGATCTAACAAATGCATGAATGATCTGTGTGGAATGCGCCAGTCCAGACATCACGTGTCTCTACTCAGAGTACAAAAGTAAATACATTCAGTTAACGGTGTGTCCGAAATGTGGGAAGTTTGCTGACCGATATATTGAGTTCGACAATGTGATACTCTTCCTCGATCTCTTGCTTTTGAGACCACAAGCATACCGCCACGTGGCGTTTAACCTTATGGAATTATCGCTCTTCACAGATGTGCAATCGTCATCTTTATTTACCAGGTACCGCAAACTAGCAAGATTTGTCGTTCTATCAGTTCTATTTGAGGTGTATCTCAAGTGGGCGTATGAGGAAAAGAATCCACATCATACCTTACTCAAGGCGCGTGTCCTCGAATGGTCGCCCGTGTGGCAGTATTTGTTCTTTGTTTTTCAGCAATTGACAGAGAAGTTTCTCTTGTTTTTACTGGTCGCGTTTCTCTTTATGAGGGTTAGCGGCTGGGGTAAGGTTGAAAACGCTAATATAGACCCTAAGTACAAGCGTCCATATTATACATGCGTTTTGATACTGACTCTCCTTATGTCTTTGTCGGTGAAGTGCTTGCCAATTCTCATGCTCATTTGGCCATACGACAACGCAACTGTCGCCTCGGTTGTGGTGGACATTCTAGGCGGTTTCAACACCATCGAGGCTTTGCGCATTATCACAGGTTCCTCTTACATAAGAACGACATGCATTGTGGCAATGTCAGTTATACTTCTGTTTCACGGGAGACAATTGGCTACAAGCCTACTTGTTGCTTCCTTTTCTACAGACCATGGCTGGTTGCAATTTTTCAAGCAAGAGAATTTAGTGTTTTATGCAGAATGTCGTTCATTATTTAGGAGCATTATTCGAACAAATATTAATGAAATATAGGGATCCTTTTGCGGATTGTGGTTCCGTCCGATCCCATATAAAGCGCCTCATGATAATCGACGGCAATGAGCGGCCCGTCCATATCGCAAACCAAGTTGGGATACTCATAAACCTGATTCAACTCCCTTCTTTCGTCTAGGGTCTGGTCTTTTGCCGTTATGTTATCTGTCGTGCCAACAAGTGACTCTTCCTCGTCGCCATGAAAAGGTAGCTCATTGTTTTCAATAGAACGCAACGCGATGAAGTTAGATAATGGAATATAGCTTTTTTCAAAGTGCCACCAAAGAAAAATGGTGAGAACAGGAAGTGGTATAACAAACGTCGCACAAACGATGGCCTTTTCTGATGCCAAGGTTCCGAACATCATTGTGTGGAATATGAGCAACCCCATCATCACCCTCCTAACGACCAAAGGCCACACCTTCCCCGTGTTGTGTGGTGGGTGAATGCAGGCATATAGAAGCTGGTACTTAAAGACAAAGTAGCCGATAAGAAAGTAGATGAGGCCGGCCGTTAGGATCTTGGTTGAGATCACCGAGTATGTCACGGTAATGATGAGAATAAGAATTGGCTGTGGAAGCTGCAAGCCAAAGTTGAAAACAGGAGGCTTATATAAGCCGAGGTGGTTCCGCGGGGTCTTGCTCCAGAAAAAGTTCTTGATTGGATATTGCAAGAGATGCCCCAAAAGCAAGAGCTTGTAAGGAAAGATTCCAATTCCCTGAAGAATAATCAAGTCAACATAAAACAAACTCAATTTTTGAAGCGAGTCTGCCAATTGGTAAGCCAACTGAGCCGTGTCAGTAAGTATGGCAGTCCCAAAAAGCGTGAACACCAAGAACAAGTTGACGAAGATGTAAAAGAAATTCTTTGAGACCGAGGAGAGCTCCTCGTCCCCGCGAGATGTGTAGCCCTGCCTTCTTGTGATCCAGATATAGAAATATGGCATGATGATGTTGAAGATTGTGAACACATAAGGTGGAAGAATACCTGTGATTAAGTACTCGGCCCAGCTATGTGCTTTGAGAAAGCGAGCGAGTTTTGGGGCTACCTTCGAGATTGACCTGATATTGAGGAAGTTCGACAAAAATTTGACGGGAATCACTAACAACACAGACACTACCCCAATAAAAAGCATCACAAGCACGATTCTGGTGTTTCTCTCCTTTCGCGTCAAGCACAAATTTTCCCATAGAATATCGTGCGGCGAAGGTGCCAAGCTCGTGATAAGATGGTTTATCTTGGGGTCCAATACCGCTTGCGCAAGCATCTGGGCCTGAGCCACAGAGTTCATTGTAATGAAGGCAGTAGAGCTAGGGGCGAATTCTCGACGCCTGTTTCTCTTTATTTCCTTGTCGATAGTATCCAATTGATCGTTATAATGAAATATTGCATCGACTCTAGGCCCGAACCAACCGAAAAGTCCTTTTCTGATAATGGGGCGTTTGGCATTAGAATCACTCAAGACAAGAGAGTTGCTGAGACTCTCGTGCGGGCTTGAGTTTTCTTCTAAATGCACAGAGATCCTGTCGATGAGAGATTCCGAAGGAGGGGAGTCAGTCTGAACCTCGCCACTACTTTCATCAAACGGCGACATGCTGTCTCGGTAAGTGCTCACAGAAGAAGAGGGATCTGGATCCTGAGTATTCGCATTTACCGCGTTCCGCATGTTGAAAGAGTCTCCGATAGCCGATCGCACGCGAGTGTTTGACAAGTCTGCGAGAGTCTTGATATCGTTTTCATGGAAATAGGCTACCCATTTTGTTTCGAGTTTCTTAAGGATTCTCGCCCTAGCCCTGAAGAGCGCGCCGAGAGAGTTCCACTCTTTCACAATACACACGGAGTTGACTTCACCTACTCCGAGTGAGTTGATGTGTCTTCGGAGTGCCTCTTCGTCACGTAAAACGGGCGGGATTCCCAGGATCTTGATTGTGCGGTCGGTAATGGAGCACTGTTTCCCCAAGTACTGCTGGCGCATATCGATGATTTTCAACGTCTGCTTATAGAGGAAGAACAAGAGTACAAACGTGAACACATACGTAAACACGGTATACATCCAGAGAAACGAGTCGTAGTCGTCCTGCTGATTTTTCCGGAAGAAGCGAGGGAGCCACACCACAGACTTTAAAATAATTTTCTTGGCAAAGAACGCCTCCAGGTCGTCACCGGAGCCATCAGAGTCGGAGTCGCTACCATCGTCGCCCCGATCTGGGAAATCTACACGGCCCGTAAATGAGTATCGCACGGGAGAAATGACCGTCACGGCGAACAAAACAAGAACCGCTAATGCCCGTATACACATCTTGAAAAACCCAAGAAACACCACCGCATCTAGGCCCGCGTGTTGCAAGACTTGGTCTTCGGATATCTTATACACAACAGGTACCCATCCAAACAAAGACAGCGGGAGCCGAGGCAAGTTCTGTCGCGAGAAGCTGTGGACAAAGTTCCGCTGGTTGAGGTTTGCCACATAGATCCGAGGATATCGTTTTCGAAGCACACAGAAGAACAAAAATGCACTCACTCCGAGGAACAACGCCACTAGCACTTGCACACGTGCAATGCGGGCGCCCACGCGGTATCCGTCGGGCCCGGTAATGGGGTCATAGATGGGTCGAGACCCGTTGAAAACCAGACCTGAGAAAAATGTCGAGTGCATACAGAAACCCTTTAAGAAAAGTAAACGTTTATTATTTGTTCAGTAGATTCTGGTAGGCGAAAGTAGACTGTGAGCCTACTCAACAATGTAAAATCTCTTTTTGTGGAAGTAGTATGTTCGAGAAGCTTGATCAAGATAGCAAATGATTCTGTCTGTTTTGGGCTTTGGACGGAGTCTTGTCCAGAAGAATGTGCATGAAGTACAACTCTCAAGGTAGATGGCAATCTTTATCGCGTTAGTGATGAGACGAAATTACGAGCCGAGCCGAGCCAAACTCAGCACGCGGCGTGCGGTGCATTATCTCGACTTTCGCATCAATTGCTAATTGAAGGTGAGAGTCCAATTTTACAGGAATTTCGTGACAAAGTACATCTGCTGTGGAACTTATGGGTTTTTAAAGAAAGCAGTATCTAGTATCTGTGATGAGCAATAGATACACCCCTTTTCTCGAGCCCATAGAATTGATCTTTGCGGGAAATATGCTGATTTGGTTTGAGTTGTGACTGTGAAGATATCAAGGGATAAAGCAAAACTGCTGTATAATTGCGTCGTCGATTTTGTGGCTTTTTATTGACTGCGCCAGAACAAAGAAAAGAAAAGGATCACAAAGAAAAGGAAATGATCGAGGTTGAGGCTTTCATTGCTTATCAGAAGTTTGGAGAAGTAGTTATCTTGCAATCCCTTGGCTATCATTGGCAAAAACTTTGAGAATTTCCCACGAGACAATAACAACTGATACTGGTTCTCAAAGGCTCAATGTCACTATTTTTTTTTTGATATTTTTTTTCAACAGCCAAATTCTTACTCCGGGAAGACATTTCACAAGGGTAAAGACCAAGGATCTGGTACCTGAACAAAATTTGTCGACTTAATCTCACAAAATTGACTGTTTACGACTGCTTTGACAAAAGGTGAGCGAGGTATTCACGAATCATAACCTAACGCATTTTTTTGTTTTTCGCCTCATGTCCTCGAAATTCGAGCAAAACTTCTTTCTAGACCGCTACTGTTTTGTTTACTGCTGCCTCCCATATTCTGGAAAAGACCAGCTGCCGACAACTGGGGTCACATCTTTGTAGCATGAATCGAAACTAGATCGTTTGCTCGCTTCGGTCTTTGCCAGAGATTATTTTGAGGATTCGAAATTACATGCTCAAGCTTTAATGCAATGACTCATAGACCCTATGAAGGCGGTTGCACAAAAGGACATCACCCGATTTCGGATTGTATAATTCTGTCAAAATCCACTTTTTGCTTCGGCAACTTTGCCTAGTCGTTTGGCTGAGCGAACACTTTTATAACTAAAAGGTTTTCGTCTTCTCGTGAATAAAGACGCAAAAGCCAACACCATCATAAGGCTGATGAATCAGTCAAAAAAAAGGCCTCGATCATTTTCTCCCATTTCAAGTCAATGAGTACTCAAGACACATAAAGTAAAGAGGCAGCAAAGTGAGAATAAGCTCAGGGATACATTATAACCTTCGGCTATTAACTACAAACACGACATGTACAAAGCAGGTTCAAGTGAGTTCGGTCAACTTGCGCTTCAACTCCTCGACCTTAGCCTCGCAATATGCGATAAGCTCCTCCTCAGTATCATACAACCCGTGCGTCATTGACCTGTAATTGGCTCCCCCGTGGCCACAGAACAGGTCCTTCAATAGCGCCATGAGGCTCCAGTCTACGATCGACGCATGCAACTTCCGTGCGATTTCAGCCGATGTGCATCTTCCCGGAGGTTGTGTGCTGTTGACATAGCTGTTGTATGATGCCGTGGCAAAGTCAAAGACGTACAGTAGAGTCAACTGTGTGCTGGCCATTATGCATTTTGCACTTGGCGACTTGACCTGCTTCGGATCTGAGTGATCAAATATATCGAAGCAGTATTAAAGCACTTCTTCATCATCTTCATCGAGCTTCTCTCTAAACACGTACATCAACACGTGCATTTTGCAGAAAAAGCTCATGATCGGGTCCATTTCTTGAAGTTCCTTCAGCCGGGCAACAAACGGAACCACCTTCTGGTTCTTCCTCAAAGCGAGTGGGATCTTGTAAGGCAAAGATGAAGCCATTCTTCGGAATTTCAATTCATTTTTTTATTTGAATATGTTAGTCTTTCCTGATTTCTCTGGTAATGGTGAATGCTCTTTTTTGTTTTTTGTCTTGATTTTGTCTTTATCTGTGTCTTATTTCGTGTCTGATAGTCCGCTTTAGGAGCCTGCCTCTATAGTGGAAGAAGTTTCGAAAGTGTGGAGAAGACGAAACTGGAGAAGACGAAACTGGAGAAGACGAAACTGGAGAAGACGAAACTGGAGAAGACGAAACTGGAGAAGACGAAACTGGAGAAGACGAAACTGGAGAAGACGAAACTGGAGAAGTCTGAGAATCGAAATTACTTTGCGAAAAGGGACGAGACGCGTCGTGTGGCTTTCGGGATTCAGGTAGCCAGATTTCACGGGGGTCGGTCGTGTACATTAATCTCAATGGTCCAATTGAAGCTTGGCGTCTAGATAACCATTGTTTAGCGTTTTTGTTTCGTGCTTGCAAAGTCATTGTTTTAAATGTCTTAGACTACCGCTGAAAAACAGGAATCCTCTTGAAAAATGGCCTGGCTTCCTTCGAAGGGTCCTTTCTTAGATGTTGAAATCCGGATCCACCTTGATTATGGAGATTCTGGAACACTATTTAGTAACTTAATGCATCGGATTATTTCTCTGAAAGTACTTAATTAGTTTCCAATCACTTTTAATCGGTGTTTCTTAAAATTCACAAGCAAAGAACTTGAGCGAATATATACCTCCGTTTGAGCTCTCAGCATTTGTATCGCACTCCAAAAAGTCAATGGCTTAAGTACTATCGTTCAGGAGTGGCGCGTTTCACTCTCACATTGTGGGGAGGTCAGGCCATGGAGTCAATACTGTTGAGAATCCTGTTGATACTTGGCGCGCGCTCAGCTCAACCCCAGATTCCACATTGGAACCCATATTCGGCACTTTCCAACGAGGGTAAATCTTCACAACCACATATCAACTTTCATTTTTTGAAGCGATACTCTCAACGCACCTAGCTAGTATCAACTGACCGGTACATGAGTTATCTCAAGATCAAAAGATTTGTCGATGAGCAAGTCAAACTCATAAATACCCCCATAACAATAGATGATGAGATCAGAAAATTGGTCCTGCAACTGAACATATCTGAAAGCCAGGTCCAGAATGCTCTTTTGAAATGCAATCTCCTAATTAAAAGACACAGCCGGACGAAATTCAATAAACAGGTTCTTCATCAGATTGTGCAGCAGGTGGTCAAGGCCGAGCAGGCTAATATGGTCCAAGTCAACAATGCTTTAGAGAAGGTCTCGAAAATGATACGGCCTGTGATGACGGATCACTTTGCGACCAGCGGGAGAATGGAGGATCGGCTCAGACTTCTAAACGAGCTCGGAGATACTCTTCCGGAAGGCCGTTATCTCTTTGCGCTACGAAAGGAGGACGATTTGGAAGATACGGAGAATTCAAACCCGTCGAATTCAAACCTGGATTTCTCAAACCCTGAGATGCAAGCGGCCGAAACTGACGAGCGTGATACTCTTGTTCGAGACGATGAAGAACTTTTGCAGTCCAGCACAGATACTGAATTGGGTAAGCAGTACACGGAGGCCGCTCAAAAAGAACTCAAAAAGCAGCTTGGGTTTCTTGAAGATAAAAGGGTCGAGCTTCGTGAAAAATACGATCATTTGCGGGTGCTGCTAGTGCAATTGAATGGGAACATTGTTTATAAGATGGAGAAATTGGCTTATCTCGAGCAAATGAATCAGAAGTTGAGAAGAGTGACCTCACAAAGTGGGGGATTGGCGCGTTTGCGGTGTGATAGTGACGAAGAATTCCTGGAAGAGGAGGGCGAGAATGAAAGCGGGAATGATGCAAATCTACAAAACGAGGATAGTGGTTTGCGGTCTCAGATGATCAGATTCAGTGTTTTGGTTGAGAAACTCCAGTTTGCACTCGCCTCAGAATAGAATGAGAGAGTATCCCACGAACCAAGACAAATTCGGTCTCTTTTTTTTTTTTGGTTTCCTGGCCGGTTGAATTTGTTTATCGAGATCCCTGTGAGAGCCGAGCCAGGGCCTCAAAAGTACGTCACAACCTCAGAAATGACAGCACCTCAAAAGTATGTTTGGGTGGTTCGATGACAGGATTTTCTTTTTTTGCATAAGTATCAGGACCTGGTCCCTTTTGCCATGTATCATTACGTGTGAATGCAAGGCAATTTTGATGGAGATGAATGCAACATGACAACTGATAACGCGAACGATCACGCTTAGGGCATCCCAATCCGAGCCGAAGTCATCTTTATCCACGCTCTTCATCCAAATTCTCCTACAAACTAAACCACAGCTTTGAATCTGGAGCAGTGATCTGTAGTGGTATGGGACTCATCATCTACGATTCGAAATCCATCTACAATTCGATATTTTTTCGAGGCCAAAATCTCCATCTGAGCCCAAAAAATACTGGTCATGGATTGGAGTGTATTGCACGTATATATCAGACACGAACGAGACACGCTTAGTCGAACAAACCGAAGCCCATGTCATCGTCGGACTCCTCCTTGGCCTCCTCGGCCTTCTCCTCAGCAGCCTCACCGGCAGCAGCGCCGCTAGAAGCAGCAGCAGAGCCAGAAGAAGCAGCAGCACCACCAGATGGGACAGAGGCCAACTTGGTGTTACCCTCAGCGACCAACTCCTCAACGGACTTGTCCTTCAACTCGGACAAAAGGGAGGTGATTCTGGACTCCTCAGCATCGACACCAACAGAGCTCAACAAGGAGGTGATGTCAGCGGCGGATGGGGCGGTGTTACCACCTTGAACCAACAACAAGTAAGCAGCCAAGTACTTCATTTTTCTAGAATAATCAGTTTAAGCGGAGAGTGCGGACTATCCTTTTTGGTGGAGAGAAAAGAAAACGGATGAACCCGTAGAAAAATTTTCAGTAGCCTCTCTCGCACCGCGAGCCTCGCCTACAGTCCGTGGTGCACGGGTGTGTGTCCAGCGAGCAAGGCTAGGGGATATAGATTCCATGGCGAAGGTCCCCTAATCGTGGCAATGGATAACAAATGAAAACTTTTAATACAACTTGATTATTGGGAGATTCGTGCTTGCAGGACTACCAGAGGTGGTTGTATCTTAGGTTCTTTTCCATAAATTATACTTAAACTTAGACAGATCTTCTGGACCGTCATTCACAATAATGGGTGCATCACGTGCTGCGTCTAGTGCCCTAGAGATTAGGGCCAATTCAGTGAACCGTCTAAAGCTTGGCGTGAGCAGGCACTTATTCTCTAGAGCCACAAGATAAGTACAACCGTAGCATACGCAGTCCAGGATTTCTGAAAGAAGTTTTAAATTCAACAAGCAGATGCGGGAATTTTCAGAAACGGCAGTCATGCTCTAGAATCACATTTCCAAGACAAGAATGCCTTCTTTTTCTCTTTAAAGCGTGTGTCTGCCAATTCGTCTAGGTGCAAAATTGGGGCTTCGGGCCAAGCGCGGCGGTGGCCCTAGAAACTAAATTCCCATCGACCAAGAGTTCAAATCAATCGAGCTTTGATCTGATGAACTAGTACGGCAAGGCTTCCAGGCACAAGACGACCTCAAGTCAAGCAAAGAGTAATGTTTATTTGAGAGTTCAAAAGGAAAAATCAGAATCAGTATCAAGAGTCTTCAAGAAATAAAATAGTCATAGTAATGCTGGGTCTTATGCCTTTTGTCTCCTGCCTGGAGCGCCTCAGAATGGACTCAAACTATGGCTCAGGATCGTAGACCAGGTTGGCCTGAACGGCGTTGAATTTGGCCCTACATTCGTTCTCAAAATGGCCCTTCAGGCTTGGGCCGGCCCAAATTTGGGGCCAAGCGCGCGAAAGCTTGCACAACCCGGCGCCCTGGATATAGGGGCCACTTTGCCGTTGGAAAAATCAGTGTGCACGATAATTGTGAGAGGAAAAGACAGTCACGACGTCACGTGCGCGCCCCTCCGACCTTGTCTTCATAAGGCCCCGACACATCTCCGACTTTATGGTGCGGCGCGCACCCGTACAGTTCGTGTGAAGCCCACTTAAGACAGGCTGGGTCACGTGCCTCGTCTTCCTCAGGCTGTGTGCACGTTCGCGGGATCCCTGCACTCTCCAGCAAAATTTTCATTTCACCTTTATCTTCCTGCAACGAATTTTTCCAAAGTTTACGTACATTCAATAATCATGGCTGAGACTAGTATGTGTCCTATAATGAAACATGGATCTATGAAAAGGATTGCGGTGCCATAGCTCATGGGCGTATGCTCAACCCATAGATTATGCCCTGTTCTGGCGATATTTGATTGCTGGGAAATACCGAACTTATGACCGCTGAAATGGTCTCCCCCGATACTTTCTATGATTTGCCAAATTGCCTTCAGAGCAAATAGAAACGCCAGTTTTGGTCATCGAGTCGAGATGTTGAGGTGTTGAATACTTTACTGTATTGCACAACATGGAAAGGAAACTACCCTAAAAGGAAAATCATACTTATCAAAACCATAATGCTATCTAGCACCTAACTATATTCTCATCAAACAGGCCTCAAATCAAGCACCTCGACTCACTATTCTATCAACCTTTTGATCCCACGTCGAAAGCAGCATAATCTTTCCGTCATAGATCTCCAACCGTCAAGATTATATGCATCTTGTATACTAACATGTTCCAGCTAACCAGAGGAAGAGAACCTTCAAGACCTTCTCCTTCAAGGGCGTTGACCTTGCCAAGTTGGTCGAGTTGGAGACCGAGGAGTTCACCAAGCTTTGCGGAGCCAGAGTCAGAAGAAGATTCTCCAGAGGTTTGGGTGCCAAGCCAATGGGTTTGATTGCCAAGTTGAGAGCCGCCAAGTTGGCCACTCCAGCCAACGAGAAGCCAGCTGTTGTCAAGACCCACTTGAGAAACATGATTGTCGTTCCAGAGATGATCGGCTCTTTGGTTGGTGTCTACAACGGTAAGGTTTTCAACACCGTTGAGATTAAGCCAGAGATGGTCGGCCACTACTTGGGTGAGTTCTCCATCACCTACACTCCAGTCAGACACGGTAGAGCCGGTAACGCTTCTGCCAGATTCATGCCTTTGAGATAAGCGTCGGGGCTGTTTCCTGTCATACATAGTATAATAATCATTGCTAAGAAATCGAGGCAGCTGTAGCTTAGAGTTGAAAGCTTTGAGTCGTAATGCTAAGGGGAATTATCTGCCTATTGTTGCTCTAGACGGAAACGCTTTTTTGGAACCCCCGTTATTTGTTTTTGCATTGGCCTATATTGGCGAGCGGAAAGGTTTTGCGGTAACAATGGAGCTGCGCATCCTCGACACTTACGGCAAGAATAGAATTCATAGTGTGGGCTCTTCTCAATATTGTTTGCGAGGTTTGTCAACACGCTGTTTACTGTTTGAAAATGTCGGTAGAATTCGCTCGGAATATTGCACTTGATGGTGGATTACTCCACGCAGCAACTACTAAGGACCTTATAAAGGTCGCAGAAGCATTCGTGGTTTAAAAAATTGCCGGAAACCAGGGGCGCCTAGGAACGATTTGCTGCTACTATTGTGTTTTTTTCGTAGATGAGTTGGAGCAGCGGATAAAGAACAATATCTTGATCCCGCTTTTCTCGAGACAAAGAGAGACATATGGAGACAAGGGAAGACAAAGGGAGGGAAAGGGCTGATACCTTTGAGTTTGTGCATCATAGATGTATGTGAATTACTTGGTTTGTGACCCGGAACCCGCTCAATTGTGAAGATTTTTCCTCCGTCTACTACTCCAAGCAGTAAGTGGTGCCGTCACGTTCTAATTTATTGCCTCGAGATGCTTCGAAGTTCTGGTCGTGCTTTCCAAGAAGAAGTTCAAGTTGCGGAAGCGTGACCTCTTTGTCGAAATGAGGTCAAAATCAGATGTGTGACTTCAATTTGCTTTTATCTTGACTTTACAAAGACGCCAAACAAAACATAGACTTGACTCTCGAAACAAATGCAGAATTGCTCAATTTTTCGCCAAACTGAGTAAAGCAATTCTTGTGCTTTCATGCATTACCAGCACACCGATGCAAGTCTCGTCTATCACAATCCCTCATTGTTCAGGGTTTGCTAGACCACGCTGAGCAATTTGACCGCCCCGATTTGCAGTTTCTGAATCCTTGTAATGGAGCTAACGGGTCTAGACTCTCTAGTCCCCGAGCGGAATCGAGGTAAACTGAATTTTGGGGATGGCCGTACCTTGTGCTTACAAGGCTGTACGGAAGAAGGAAAGTGCCTCAACAATGCCAGTGACAGACCGTTTTGTCAAGTTTGAATGCTCGAACAATGCTTCCGTGTATCACCTTATGGACTACAACATGTAGCATGTCCTGCTGGCCATTATGTTTTGGGCAGTGTGCCACATATAAGACGGCAAACGAGTCCACTAGCTCTTGAGAAACGCAACCGGTCTCAGTAAACAACCACTCGAAAAGTCATTGACAATGGGGCTTCTCAAGACTGAAAACCACAACAAGTGGATAGCTAATTGGATCCTCCGTGACTGGAGCAGGTATTACAGGCACAGAGACATGCTCATGATTCCCGAAATTTCCGGAACAGAAGGGCCTCACTTGTCTATCATGACGTACAATATGATGTACCGTTGCTCAGCAGAGCGTTACAAGACCCAGGATGGGGACTCGTTTTCTCAGTGCCGGTTTGACATTTTGTCGCATGAGATATCCACGTACAATGCAGACATAGTATGTTTGCAGGAATTGGAAACAGACGAGTTGAATCATTTTATCGAGTGTTTCCACGCTCTTGGGTACGAGTCTGTTTTTCTGAGACACAATGTGAAAAACACAATGGCGATTTGCTACAAAAAGAGCTTATTCTCCCAGCTTCTCACTGAATGCGATTTGTACTCCACTGACTTGCCAGATGCAAGCTACTGCAGCAACTGTGCTATGTTGTTGGCGTTGGAGTTTAGGCCGGAATATTATACATCGTTTTCGGGTATACTGAAAAACTGTCTTATCATTGCCAATACGCATCTCCAGCCTTTCGAGTGTCACAAAGATTTGAGAGCTGAAGAGACAGCTGTGCTTCTCAAACATATTGAGGAATTCACAAAGCGGGTTAGGATTTCATCCGGCTCGAATGGAAGCTACAAATTTCTCTGTGGTGATTTCAATTCGCTGGCAGATGACCCGGCTTATCTCCTGATGGTTGCAAAGCCCTTTCAATGGGAAGAGTCTCTGGAAGTGTCAAAGCTCCATTCTCAGATCGCCGACCTACATAATCACATCATGTTAAGAGCTGTCTCACTTTACTCTGTTGGATACAGGCTCGTTGACCGTTCAAGAAACGCGGTGGACGATGTTAGAAAAGAGCCATGCTTTACGTTCTGGGGGCCTTTTTGGCATGGAGTCTGCGACTACATCTTCAACGTATGCGACTGGGAAGGCGAAGAATGCACAAAAGTGGACTCTGTTGAAGAGCTTGCGCAGCTCAGCAGGGTGAGACTCTTGGCTCTCCTTGAAATTCCTCACAAATACGAAATGAGCGGTCCTCTTCCTCAGGTCAAGTCTTTCCCACTGGATCATCTTTGCTTGATGGCGGAGGTCGAGTTGATATGAGCTGCCAGGAAGAAGAAATGCCATTTCATTGGTTTCATCAGTTTGATTTTTATGTTTCAATGCTTTTCTTATTGTTTCCAATATGTTGTTAATATTCATATCTTGTCTTGTGTATTTATCTTTTTGATTTCCGCGAGTACAATCATCGTGCTGCTTATTTGATGGTGTGCAATTGACCTCTCATTGATAAAACTTCATAGTTGCATTCACTTCGTTTCTCAAACTTTGCGAAGACAAAGTGTACTTGCATAAAATTTCCAGAACAAGCGGTTTTCGGCCAGCATAACGACAAAATTAGCTCCCCAAACGGGTATGTCATATTTTCAAGTACAAAGATTATGGAATATTTGCGCTAGTATTGCGAGCTCAATTATTTCGAAACCTTGGATGTTTTGCATGAACGAAACCAGCAAAATATACATGAAAAATTAATTGTAACCACTGTCGTCCTATAATATGATGTTTCTTTAAAAAAAAAAAACTGCACTATCAACCGACTGCTTCTCTTATCTATAAACATTCACAATGCTTGTCCATGATGGTGGGTTCACACCTTGGGTCTTTCTGTCCAACAGGCTTCAGCAAAGATGAGGAACTAAAACAGTGGAAGCAAACAACAACAACGAGCTTACCCGCAAAGTCTTTCAGCAAAGCAAGAAAACAGAATTCTCTGCTTGAACCTTCTGTGATATGAAAAGCTCCTTCCCGGTGTAGGCTCATGAACTAGCTTTACAATACAAGTATAATGCCCCGAGCTTTGAATAGCGCTCACTGCAGACCCATACCTTGATATGTCACCAGTGACTGGAGCTCCGATTATATTCATAGAAAGATGCTCAGAATGCAAGAGGCTGCTGACAGACCCCAGTCATATATCATGACCTACAGTGTCTTTGCTCTTTGTTGAAAAAAAAAGGTTTCGCCATGAGAATGGCACTCATATGATCCAATATCGATACCCAATCCTCGCATGAGATCGGGACGTATAACGCAGACATCATTTGCTTACAAGAAATTGATCAACAAAAAGACAAAATAGCTCAGGAAACGCCTCTCAAGCCTTTGCTATTATGTAATATTTCAGCGCATCTACAGTCCCAACGCTTTGGCAATATGCTACAAAAAAAACTTTTTCGAGGAGCATCGGTGTGGGAAGACCACGCTCTCGAGCAGGAAGCGAACGCGCTCCGCAATAGTTCCGAATTGTACGGAAGATTCATGATGGTTTGCTTGGCATTCAAAGCTAAGTTCTTGAGGGAGTTTGAAGATCTTCTGAGAAACGGAGTTGTGATTATTAATACACAGTCACCCTCGAGAATCCAAACTGTTGAACAACGCTTGAAGCAAGCAGCAGCATTGTTGATGAGTGTCGAGGATTTCAGCAAAGGCTGCAGGAGGGAAAACTCAAAAGAGCTTTACACGTTTGTGGTGGAAGATTTTTTACTCGGGAGCCGACCGCTTGGCATATCAGTCTTTGGTGACCAGACCATTTAAAATCAGCAGAGAACGAAAAGCAGAATCCGACGAATTCAAGGATATTGAGGACTTGCACAATAGCATTGAATCTCGGGCTCTTTCGCTTTATCCATTCGGAAATTTATTACTCGAAGCAGCAAATTCGATTACTGACAAGAGCGGCGGTAATAAGAGCCACGAACCATCTTTCACTTTCTGGGGGCCAAAGTGGCAGGGTCTTCTAGACTACATTTTTGTTTTTGGCAAGTCACATGACAACGTTAATACGGAGGTGGGTACCCTTGACAATTGGAACGAGTGGGGAAAAGTGAAGCTCTTGGCTATACTCCGTTTACCTCAAAAATCAGAACCTTGTGTAGGGGAGTTTCTCTCGGACCACCTGCGCATGATGGCAAATGTCGATTTACTTTGAGTCATTTGGTCTTGAAGGAAAGCGTTTGACAAGGGGAGGGAAAAAAAATAAGAAAGAAAAACAAGAACAAAAGATAAGAACAAAAAAAAAAAGACAAGAAAAGACACCAGCATTATGTGCTGATTATGTGATTCGCAAATAATCTAATGGAGATATGCTTTACGATTTGACAAGATCTCCGGCCCTTCCTTTCGTCATAAATTCGGGCATTAAACACGGTATTCTGTAGAGAGTTTTCCACAATCATATGCTCTTAATGACAATTTCAGCAACGGTTTTTTTGAAAAGCTGTTTTTTTTAGGCGCTTTGTCTAAGAACTCTGGATACTTCCATATGTATGGAACTTACCTTTTTGAGCAAAAGCTTTTGTAGGCTTCGCTCTCGGATTTTTTGTATCAATAAATTTTTGTTGAAAAAAAGCCAAAAGAAATGAAAAATAAAAGAATAGAAAAACAAGCAATTTACCAAATGAACCAAACGAGGTGTTGAACTGTATCTTGTAGGTATGAGACCCGTCAGTAGAAACTTGTAGAATTTTATTGTTGCCGTCAGTTTTCTTATGGGTAACTCACATAACTTCACCTCTCATGCGACTCTGTCTCAACTGTGACGAAAGATACATATGCTATCTTCTTCTACGCCGGGAAATCTTTTATACTGAAACTAGCCATATATATATGTCTTTGAGTAAGTCTCAGCTGATATCATCCTCCTCCGATCAACAGCAAACTTTGAATCGGGCCAAAGAAAGAACCACTCTCATTTTCTCTCCGATCCAGTAGGCCCCAAAACGCGCGCTCAAACGGTTGCAGACCTGCCCAAAAGCTTATCTCTCCCTACGACCTTCTTCTAAAACATCTTCACCTCTAGATCCCCTCGAATGGTAAATCCCACTAAGGAAATCGCCTTTGGTGCTACAGCGGGATGTTTGGGCAAAATCATCGAGTTTCCCTTTGACACCGTGAAGGTGAGGCTTCAATCTGCGCATAGTACTGGGTCCACAATCGGCGTGATCTCTCAAATTTTCAAAACAGAGGGTAGTTTTGCTTTCTACAAAGGGCTCAAGGCGCCTCTTGTGGGGGCTTGCCTAGAAAGTGCCGTTTTGTTCTCTGCGTATGAATACGCTCAGCTGGTTTTAGGCCTGCTTGCGGCCTGGCCCTCCTCTTCACTCTTATCTATATGTAGCAGCGGCGCTTTTTCTGGATTTGCAGCATCGTTTGTGCTCACGCCGGTAGAATTGATCAAATGCAATCTACAGGTTGCCAATCTCCTGGAGAGAACGCGGCACGAGTCGTACGGATCGATTCTGTCCCAGATCATTAAGAAGCATGGCATCTCAGGGCTCTGGCGGGGACTATCCTCGACTCTCATGAGGGAAATGGCAGGTACCGCTGTGTGGTTTGCTTCGTACGAAAAGGCGGTTTTGGCTTATAACCAGTGGTGGCCCGAGCAAAAGACGCTAAACTCGCTCATGGGTGGTGCCACTGCTGGGTTTTGCTTCAATTTGTCAATATACCCAGTCGATACGATCAAGTCCAATATCCAGACGGCCCACATCTCGAACAGGCTGGCTGCCGATCTGTCTTTTTTGAGAGTGCTGCGGTCTTTGCTCAGCCGGCCAGGGGGAATTGCAAATTTGTATAGCGGCTTGAGCATTACCTTGATGCGCTCTTTGCCCGCAAACGCAGTCATCTTCTATACGTACGAGTACCTCAAAGCGCACTATTGATACGGGCACTGGGGCTTGAATATGTTCGAGATTCGTTTGCTCATGGTCCTTCTGTGACGATGATTACACATGGTCCTATTATAGACTCACACGTTCACACATGTCATTAACTCGTTAAAACATTCCCGTACTATAGTCTCCATAGGACAATTATAAATTTCCTCCATGACTAAAACTCACTTGCGGCATGTTCAAGATCGTCCGTGTTAATCAAATCGCACCCGAGCTCCCAAAAGCTCCGCCAATGCATGTCCCTCACATAGTTTGGCCAGTCCACTCCACCCCATATCCTCGTTCTTAGTCCTAGATCATGTGCCGCGTCGAAGAACATCTTTAATTTGTTTCTCTCCGGCTCATCAAAATCTCTGCGCAAAGACGACGCATATTCTGCCTCACCTAGCAATTGCTCTAGAGATGCACTTGCGAAAACACAAAGTTTGCTGTACATTGCCAATTCGTCCTTATCTGCCCCAAGAAACTTGTGCATCGGGCAATCAGGAAAAAAATATCGGATCTTTTGCTGTATCTCCTTCTCTTTGATGAGGGCCCAAGGCACATTACCCGTCAAGATTATCGTGACAGGTCCTTCCACATGGGATTCTGTTTTGGGGTCATAATGAGACAAGAAATGTTTGTCTGAGAGCTCCTTAAGATAATCCACTAACGCGAAGTAAGTGTCAGTTCCTTCTGTTTTTATGTCGAACCATAGGTTGAGAGTCAGCTCCGGTGAATCAAAAAATACTCCGTGTCTCTTGACATCATGATCAGAGAGCGACTGTGAGAGTCCCTTGTTTGCGCTGTCAAGTAAAGTCCTCAAAGGCGTGATATACGTATTTGCAAGTGTATTTACAGGTTTCAATTGGACCTGGTTGTGACCGACATAGATCTCGTCTGCGTCAAAAATCGCCGACGTCTCTGTGGTCGTTTCTAACACGGAGTACTTTTCTGGAAATTTCCACACATCTGTCTCAATACTGATACATCCAAACAGCAATGCATCATAGAAAGGTTTGGCTCGCCAATAATCGTTGTGTGAGTGTATGGGTTTCAAATGAACATCCCTTGTGAGTGATTCGATCGAGATTCCTTCATAGTGGCTCGCAGGCGAATATTCAAACACACTGATCATGATTGGTCTGAGTTACAAAAACATCGGTTATCGCAGAATCTGTAATTTGTATTGTTCATCATGCAGGGGACATTTCTCTATTCATCATGCTGTAATCCAAGGCCTGCGCTCACCCATGCGTGTGCCTCGGTACAATCATAAGTGCGAGTCAGTTTTGCGGCCGCGTGATATATTGTTGGAATTACGTAACGCGCCTATTTAAGGCGCTCGACAACCTCTTCCATGTAATGCCCGATTTTGTGGATATTAGTCATTGTTTGAAGTTGATACTCATCGCTTGCGCTATGCTGTAGGCGAAACCTGAGTATATGCGCAGTTTTCTCAAAGCATGATGCAAGCCAGACTTGCTCAAAATAGTGAGAGACATCCGGAATGTCGTTCTTGGACAATAACATCAAATTTTTCGATGAATCCTTGGCATCTAAGATCTTGTATTCACTCTCGACCTTCACAACCCTTATGAAGCAGCGCAAAATTACCAAACTTGCAGTAAGTGCTATAAGAAAGCTCAGGCAAACGTCGAGTAGCTCCGTACCTTTTATGAGTGTAGCATTCCCGCGACATGTCACTTCTCGATCAACGAGTTTTCCAAAACTCGCAGAGTATGAGATGGGATCAAATTGTACAGGGGTTTCAGTTTCTGCGTTGAGGGGATCGACGCCAACGTGAAGTAGTAAAATTTCCGATATTTCTTTGATGTCGTTCAAAAGATCCAAAATACATCCCATCTGGAACTCATCAATATTGGCAATGTTGCTCCGCAATGTTTCCAAGCTAGTAATGTCACTACTCGAAAACAGCCTAATGAAACCCACTTGGCGATCTGTAATCTTGTTGGCTTCGCCCGCAAGAGAGCGTCCTTCCAGCGTCAACAACCGATCAAATAATAGCACACTCCTCACAAAGTGGAGACTCTGTGTAAGATTGGAGCATCTCCAAATTAAGTTCGCCTTAACCCGGAGAGCATCCAAGATTATGCAGCCATTCTTTATGTGATAAGTTTGCGCTTTGAGAGCCCTCTCTAACTTTACATCTCTTTCCAAATCATGTCGCGCAAATTTGCCAGACGAGATTCTGTCTAGTACCCTGCGCAACAGCAGCACGGCTCTGATAACATAGCTTGCGCTTTCCATACGATTGGCAGCTAAGAAATTAGAACTGAGCTGTTGAGACTCATCGAATTTGTGAAGCACGAAATCCGATGAGGGTAGAGGGAGTTTGCTCGACATTTCGGCAAAGCTGAGGTCACTTATGATACTAGTGTATGTTGCTGCTTGCACCAGAGAGTAGGGAAACCCATCATTAAGCCTCGCTATTGAATGAATACCCCAAAGCCCCCATATAAGGCGTAAGGTACACTCCCTTTCATACTTCTTTCTTGCATTGAGATCACTGCCCTTTTTTTGCAAGGTTTCAAAATACCTATTACCCTCCACAATTGAAGCTATTTTTCGCACATACTCGGATGTGAGTTGCCGATTGCTTTTGACATGAAACGTTCTGCACGTGAGACCATAACAAAGAAGCATTCCGAAATCATTCAAATCGTCCCAGCGCTTGAAAATATTCTCGATCCAAAAGGACTGTCTTCGGTCCATGCCTAGGTCAGTTTTACTACACACATTTGCTAAAACGGCGTGGTATATGGAACTCTCGGAGCTCGGCAGAAACCACTTGAGAAGCTGAGTTTTCGAAGGGAGCAACAAATAGTTTGGATGGATATTCCTATAGTAGAAGTCGATCGCAGCGATGAGAATGTGTTCAGGTGGAAGTTCGCTTTCCAAAAGATCAATTGCTTTAAAAATGGGTTGAGCCTGCGATTGAGTGCGTTTAAAGAGCAAATCGTTTTCATTGCATGTTGACATAATAGCTTTCGGACAAGAATTTTCAGACAAAGATCCAACTTGAGATGCACGCAATGGCGAGAAGGCTCGGTTTTCTATGCCGATTCCGTTTAGCTTCATGTCATGAACATTAGGTGAGTTTTGGCCTGAAATATTCATTCGCTCGTGTGCTGTCTGGTCTAACATCTTGTCATTTCGCATTTGAGTGCGATCTCGTAAAATAACAGATTCGTTATCAGTTTTTTTGTTTGCAACAACCTCGCAATAAGATCCAGATTCTTTTGAGCTAGGCACATCATGACTTTCGTTATGATCATGGAGACCCTTTGGGCTTTGGTTGGCCAGGTTTGTCACACTTGGCACATTCGGGACGTACGAACCTTCATGGGTCTCACTGTTTCCACCTACGATAATTGGGGACTTGCTATGATTGGCGAGAGTGGTACTAGATTTTTCTGAATGGGCAATTGCGGTGTCTGAGCATCTGTGTATTTTGCCGGGATTGAATTCTGGTAATTGCCGACCGACCTCCGAGTCATTGTACTTCCTCTTTTTTGATATATCAATACTCTCAAATTCCCGCCTTTCAGTCATTACAGAAGACGGAATTGTCTTTGAGCAGTGAGGTGAGATAGCGTCGCTCGGGTGTTGCAGACCATGCGAAATGTGATCATCGTTTTGACTGTAGGTGACCCCTTTGTCTCCACGCAAATTACTTTCCTGGTCATCACGAAAACTGCTTGAGCTGGCAGCAATATGATGTGGCTCGGTGGGTTCACATGATCTGTTAGATCTATGTGGCTCATTGAGCCCATGCGGTTCTTGAGGTTCATGTGGACCATGTGGCTCGTGAGGTCCACGAGGTCCGTGGGGCATGGGAAATCCATGAGGTTCGTGAGGTCCTCGAGGTTCGGGAGGTCCGCGAGGTCCGTGAGGCTCGGGGGTTCCATGAGGCTCGTGAGGTCCATGAGGTCCGTGAGACCCACGAAATCCATGGGATTCATGAAATCCATAAGGTCCGTGAGGTCCATAAGGTCCGTGAGGTCCATAAGGTCCGTGAGGTCCATAAGGTCCGTGAGGTCCATGAGGTCCGCGAGGTTCATGAGGTCCATGAGATTCATGAGGTCTATGAGATTCATAGCTTCCATAGGGTCCATGAGGCCCATGGTAGCCATGGTAGCCATGAAATGAGCGAGATCCATGGATTGATCCGCCATGGGGTCCTTCAAAAGTATATGACCCACGAAAGCTTTGATCGAAGTAGTTTCCTAATGCGCCAGGAGGCCCGTTCGAAGGGTTCATGTGGTGAAGTTGATACATCATGTGAGGGGGAGGTGGTCCATGTGGAGGTGGAGAGGGCGGAGGGGGTG
>JAKTYO010000005.1:129788-211756 GCA_030578735.1 Metschnikowia noctiluminum | reverse complement strand
TGCTGAGAAGCGCGAAGCTTAAAGCTGAGAAGCAGGAAGAGAGAGATGTAAGAAAAAATAGACCCACCTGACAGGTTATGGGAGACTGGAAAATAGAGCGAATAAGAAAAAGTAGGAAAAACAAGGTTAAGAAAGATAGGATCGTTATTATTTATGTACTTCGTATACTGTCTGTTAGGAAATGTAAAGCTATGGTTCTTTTACCTCAAATTTCCATCATAAGTTGCTCACATCTATTTGCTAATTCTGTCCTCTATTTTTCTCGAACAATTTTCACGTCAGGGCCTTACGCGTGCACTTTAGATTTTGGCCCAAAGTTCTCAGAATATGGTGATCTGATCTGGCCTCTCAGGGCCTCGGCGCCTCGCGATCTGATATCGATGCTTTTATATAAATACACCGCCCTTATTGGGGCGCGCGTCTGACGAAAAAAAAAAAAGGCCAAAAAGCCAAGCCAGGCTCCTAATCCGTCCAAAGTCCATTATTGGCTGCGAACGAGCACTTTGGTGACGTGAAGACGATACGAGAGGGAAGAGCGCTTATTTTTCTTGAAGAGGACGGAGTAAAGTGCCGCGACATGCGTAAGTTTAATTGCAATCGTGTTATTTTTGAATTGTTTATGTGTGATTTTTCCTACAACCGCCTCTTTTTCTTAACTTTTTTGGGTCGTCTTCGAAATTTTTCCAACTCAACTACATTGTATCAATTCCTTAATTCTGATTAATGAGGCGTCCACGCTTTCCACCAAGAGTCCCGTCCTCAATAAGTAATTGGATTATGTCACTCTTGCAACTCGAGGCTTTAATCAGAGAAAAGAACAAGAATAAAGAGCCTTGAATGATCAAAGAGGACTGATACTCAGACTATTCCTGGGCCGCACCATTGCTTGTCGCGGCATTTCTCTCTTCGTTCATGATAATTAGATTCGGTTTTTGTATTTCGACCGACTAGAGTAAATCGTTAAAGTTTCGAAGTTGGAGACTTTTTGGGTGGGAATCGAGCCAACTCGACCGGAAAATACGTCAGATAGTTTTCAATTTCAAATTAGAAAATAGCTTGATATGAAAACCGACTAACTTGGAACTATGGATTGTCACATGATGCATGAGCAGGTAGTATCCAATTCTCTCAACAAGTTCTCTACTTCACAGACTCGGGAAATTTTTCGAAGTCTCAATTCTTCATCTTTCTAATGACTCTTTTGCCTCGCAACACCCCATGTACCCAAACCAGTATGAAAAAGTCCAATTTGGTGGTTCTCAATGGAAACAACATTCCTATTTTGAAAGGAAGAGAAACTGACCCAGCCCATAACGATATCAGAAGTTGGAGCATTAACTTTCTAGACCCACAAATTCTCAATTCTCTTGAGTTTACATAAGCACCAAATCTATGTCTAGGGTATTTGCTGCCGTATACCAGTCCTCGCCAGTGCTCCAGCACCTTTCCATGATCATCAAGCTCTTGGTAGCATTCATATTCTCTTGTCCCGCCAACGACTCAAACCTGCGTCTATAAAAATCCCGTTTAGTCTCGTTCATGTTATCACATCCAGCGCAAAACAAACCAAAAATTGTACATATTTCGGCAGGGCTGCAGGGCTCGATATAATACTCAAAGATCTCAGTCATTTCCGATATCAAGTCGATAACTAGAGGTGACAGTCGTGGCAAAAGAAGTACGCGCCTGTAGAGATTGAGAAGTCCAGTATCATAGTAAAGTCGATTGGTGCTGCGCAAAATGTTGTCTTTGGTCATCAAATCTTTGCTTTTGTTAGCAGCAGAACGACCATTTCTTTCGATCATCTCGTCAAAAACCATCAGCCGCTGAGCCTCACCAGCCTCGTGGCTCCTGTAAAACTTCTCCTTGAGCTCGAGCGCACCAGCAACAATAAAGATGGGTAGACACGACGTACCGCTTGCGGGCGAGTCCACGTATTTTTCGACCTCATCTATAAGCAAAGAAATATTCACAAAATGCGGAAGCAATTTTGGGTCGAAGCCAAGCAAAAAGTCAATGTCTCGCCCACATTCATCAGCCAGTAGATGTGGAATGTTCTCGATTGGCGTGTATTCTGAAGAGTTGCGATAAGCCCGCAAATACTTGAATCTATCTCGCGTGGAGGACAAGGCCCCAATGACGTCCACGTACATAAACCAACGCAGCAAGAAATATGCGATGTCACTTTCATTTCTGCGGGTCACGGAGGACTCAGAGGACAGCGAACATGCATCGTCTCCCGAGTTGGTTGGCGAATCTGCCGAGCTGCGCACCTTTCTGGTTCTCGCGACCATGATCTGACTGGCACCCGTGGCGTGCGCCCGATGTTTATTGAAGTCATTCGAGTGTACAACCTCGAAGGACGAGAGAAGAAGACTCGTGGCGAAAGTTCCGTCGGAAGTTGCTTCCTTATCGTCCTGAAGCTGCTTCAAGAGCTCGTCACATGACCTGCCTAGGAGCTGGTCGATGATCTTCTGATGTGTGCCGTAAGACCCTTCCAAGTCGTCTCTTGCGCGTGCAGCAAAAGCCAAAATTGTCGTGAGGAGCCCCGGGTAGTGCATGGCCATTTGCGGCAAAATCTTTTTGAAAGGATTGTCTTTATATAGATATGGTGCCGGCACAAGGTTTTCTGCTGCAACATTGACCCAGAAATGAAGGAGTTGCCTATAGTAAGGTACCCTGAGCAAGAGTTCAGGGAGCGGCACAAGCAGTGGGGGGATCGAATGCATGGCAACAGAATTATAGAGCTGTTGTCGTTTTTGCATCAGTGGGTCGGATGTCTTTGGCATGTGATCAAGCACATCCACAAGCTGCATCTCGGCTTCTTCTGTATTGGGTGAGTCCTTCCGCGGAGGAGTATGCCCAAAGAGATTGTCGAAGAAAGGCAGCCGCTGCTCTGTTGGAAAAGTACGTTCGATTCGGGCCAAGTCTGCTGAAAACGTATCTGAGTAATCGATAGCGTCCTTGACTTGATACGGATTGTCTGTTTGCGGCGTATCGATGTTCGGAGAAGCGCGAAAGAAGTCCGGGGTTGAAACATTGGGAATCTCACTCTTATCTGCCATCGGAATATGGATGTACGATAAGTTGGTGGCATTTGGATTGCTTGAGTCAAGCTCATTTGCGTGTGGTGTTTTGACACAAGTTGCAGGTGAGTCTCGTTCCAGAACGTTTTGTTGCAGAAAGGTTCGTGCACGTGAAGACTGATTCAGTGAGTTTTGTACAGCTGAATTTGAACCATTTGATTTGAATTCATTTGCTCTTTTCCCATCTTCTTTTAATTCAATGGTCGCATAGTAAGATTCCCGAGAAATATCATCATGTGACGAAATTTCAGAGTTTGCGAGATGCTGGTTCCCCACAGATATAGCGAGACCTTGTGCCAGAGTAGGCCCTAATAACTTTGGCACGGCCAGTTCACTCTTGATAAATAATTGTGGAGTCAGACCAGTGTTCACGCCAGATATACTTGTTCCCTCTCTCGACATTGGTACAGGGACTTTTCCAGTCGACTCAACACTACTGGCGAGGCCCATGGGCGTTGCCAGGCAGTCGCTTGGGTTGAAATCACTGGGCACAAACTCAATAGTGCTCGTCCTGGAAGCTCCTTGGGACAGTAGATCTCGAGCCATAGCCAGTGCGTGGAACGAGGAGGCAGCGCCATGGGCCTGTGCGGCTTTATATCTCAGGGCGTTTTTGAACGGCCTCCCGCCCCAGGTAAGTTTGAGTGAATAATCACATTTCACTCCAGCTTTCAAGCACGTCGCACATGCTGGCTTCTGCTCTTGGCATTTCACCTTGAGTTTTTTGCATCGATGACAGCCCAGGCGGACACGCGTAATCTTCTTTTTCTCCAGGGGCAGCATGGACTTATAGTTAGCGGCGATTTCGTAGTGGAGTTCTGCAAGAAAAAGCACATTCGTATTGGTGGCCGCGGGAGAAGCGAAAGCTAAGGGCTACTTCGAGTTGGATGGTTTTGGTTTTCGTGCTGATGTTGGGATGTTACTTCCGTTAGTTGGTAAGAGAGGGTTTGAGTTTCTCGAGCAGAGCAGTTTTTGCGGTCCAATTTTTTAGTCCTGGCTCTGATTTCTTTACTTATATGTGATGGTTATTTATCTTACACTGAGGGCCTTGCGCCTCTGATACTTTTCAGCCGGCTCTGTCGGCTCGAAACTGCAGCCAGACAGAGATAACGCGGGCACGAAGAGCCAGGAACCCCGCGAAAACATGGGCCATTGCTTGTGTGCACAACCATACCCTTGCACAAATTGTCCCGCGGTTGCCAAATATCGTGCTATTGCACTATATCTGCAGAACCCAGGGGAGACGTGCTTCAATCTATCGCTCCAACTTTATAACCCCTCTGATTTTGATTATTTTTTCATCGTAAAAATACATTCCTCAGAATGCACCTGTTCTAAACTTCGGTTCGGGCGTTAAAGAATGACAATTCAGCGCGCGCGGCTGCTCTGATCACAAGTCAACCGGGGCGCGCTTTGAGTTCCGCCTTTCAGTGGTCGATCGGGCCTGAACCGGCTAGCCTCTTAATACTAACTTGCGCCTTGAAAATGACAAAAGCCGACTCGCAGAAAATCAAAGAGAGTTGTATCTTTGATGATCTTGTGACTTTGTTAATTTTTCATTATTAAATACATGCCTCTGAGATGCATGCAATCTTGTTGTTCCGAACCGCTGTGCCTGTTGCAAAGAAATACTCATTTTTTTACTCATGGCTCACGTCGCACGTCATTGGGCTCACGGGTCGAGAATACACTCCTTTCATCTTCTGATACCTTTTCAGAGACCACTGCAGTAATCTCATGTGGTTTTTCAATGACCTCTTTCGTCTTCGATGATTGACCTTCGAGGGTCCAAAAAACGACCTCTAGGATCCCTATAATTGCCCAATCGACTCCCAACGATTAGCCTATCGGATCTCAATAGTAAACTTTTATGCCCTCAAAATTTGGCCATTCCGTAACCCTTTAACAGCCAGAAAATCATCAGTAGTCTTTTGATTTGACCGCGCCATGGTCCAAAAGCCCACCCTCTTTCTTCTCGGTGTTTCTCTCAGTGTAGCGCTTGCCGAAAAGCACACGTAGCAGTTTCTCGTAGAGACGGAACAAGTATCCGGCCGCCACAAGGAGCCCCGAGAGAATTGTGGCTAGTTTTGCAACAAATGATATGAACAGGATCCGCTTCTCTCTTATTGTGAGCTTGATAGGCTCAAAAGAGTATGCAAAATAGAGGCCTGGTGGCTGCATGTCTCCTATTTGCAGAACGCGGTGAATCTCGGTGAGCGCATACTGGTATGTGTCAATGAGAATCCCCAATTTCTCGTAGAGCGTGGGCACGACCTTGGAAAAGTATTTGTACTGTTGCAAGTTCTCGTCCGTGATTTTTGCAGTGAAATCAAGCGGATTGTTGATAAACGGGTAGAAGTCGCCATACGAGTACTCGTAGACAATATGAGAGAAGTTGTACAGCTCGTGGTGCACAACCAGTCTGTCCCTAAAAGCCAGCCCTTTCGCCGTGACAAAAAACTCACCCTTCACGTAGTTTACAGGGATCGTACCAAAAATATGACAAGCTGGCGCATTTTCGTTGACATGAGCGCCAGCTACGTTGTACTCTGCTCTCAATCTTTCTTGCATGATTTCATCTAACTCTGGCGTCTCGTGGTCGTTGTTTTCGCTATTGACTTTGAATACTTCGGGCACGTGGAACCCAACACCTTGGAAGTTGAGTACCTCACTGGCCATATACGTATCACTTGTTATGTCCATTACATTTGTGGTGAGAAACTGACAAGGCATGGCGACAACCAAGTCAACATTGATATCGAGAGACAGTCGGATCTCCTTGTCCACAGCGAAGCGCCTGTCAACATAACCCCCCAAGAACCCGCCGATTTGAACCCACATTATCATAAGCATGCACAACACTGTGAGCACGGTGGAAAGTCCGCCACGTTGCGAGCGGACTGACGCTTCGGGCGCCACTTTTGGAAAGGCATCAAATACCTTAACCTGTCGAGAAAACGAGTCCATTTGTTTGTGCTCACTGAAGGCTAGGATAGGATGATAGGTACTGTAAAAGGTCGTTTAAAAAGCATCTGCACAGACCACGTCGTGAGGTTTGGAACACGTGGGGTATCTGCAGGCCAGCACTTTACAGTCTTGAGCAAGACTGCTCAAATCTAAATATCTGATTATCTGTCATTACGTATCCATTCTACCGTTTTCCATTTTCCGTTTTCTTTCTGTTTCTCTTTTATGCAGGGGGGTTTTTTTTCTTCAATATTCTCTCTTCGAACTCGAACATCATTAAGCGCAATTCACCGTGGTGTGTTGTGGGTTGAACATCTCTGAATGTTAGTGAGCATGGTGCTAACTACGCCTCTTGAAGACCATGTTGGCCGAAAGGGCGCAGTGAAGCCCAGTTTCAAAAAATTCAAGCCATGTCACTCCAAGTTGTGCCCTGATTTGATCACTCGAGCTTGTAAATCTTACGCGGGCGTGAGTAGCGATAGCACGTGCGATACAAACGGCGCCTTCTAAATTCCTGGGTTGTGTCCTGGTCAACAGGCACCACATCATTGATCCAACCTTGCGAGTTCTTCTCGGGAACTTTGAGGTGTTTCTGGTCCAACCTGCGGACCGTGAGAAATTCGGATGGGTTTGTATCAATGTGCCAGTTATTCGCAAAACCGAAGTCGAACTTCCACTCCTTTGGTGGCAATATCTTGTTTAGATGATCTACTCCATGGGGCAATCGACCAGACACCCGAACACTATCATTGAGATCAAAAAGTCTCTTGGAATATGCGTGGAACTTCCACACTTGCTTGAACACATCCCGAATTTGCAATTCAAAAACCTCAACAATGCGCACTTCTGGTGGCTCGTCTACAATTATGTCCTGTCTGTCAAAGTTGTCAAAAAAGTATCCCTTCTTGGTTTCGGATGTCTCCTTTGATGTCCCGACTTTATTGTCAACTTGAGCCTGCGCTTTCTTGAGCCCGAGTAGGTACTTTTTGGCGTTTGGGTGACAAAGAATGAGCGCTGCCCAGCCGGACTGTATGAAAATCATTCTCCACGGTATGTATTTTCCGAAAAAGAGCACGATGGCCGTGAGAACGATCACAATATAGAAGATATATGTCGTGAGCCTTTCGTCTTTAAAGCCGAGGAGGTCATTCACCAAACTTTCGCCTTTGTCAATGGATTTGATGAGATCGCCAGTCAAATTCTGCAAGTCGCGCATGTTCATGAGTAGAGACACTTGAGACTTCACGATGGAGCTCTTCTCCTTTTTGTTTGATTTACCTGGAGCCTCGGTCGCATCTTTATTCAACTCACCCTCTGATGATCCCTTCGTATTAGTATTTGCAGAGCTGTTTCGAGAAGACTCGTTGGATGTGGCCAGATGGCCATCTTGTGCGCTACCTTCACGCTCCTCAAGGATATCTATGAGAAGACTGGTCTCCTGTGAATCGTTTAGGTATTCCAAAAACGAATGCCCTCTCTTTTTCACTGGAAGAATCTCGGGAGTATCCATCGGATGCTTGTGTAGGTATCCGGGAAGAATCACACCGAAGAGAACGAAGAGAAGCGGGAATGCAAGAACAAGATGCGGCCACAAGCACACGCAAGTGTAAACGACCAAGAAAGACAATGTCTTGGTAGGCTTACGCCAGGTGAAAATGTGAACTATCCCATACTGAAGTCTGAAAAACGCCCCCATTCTCCAGCTCAATCCTTTCAAATTGGAAACAAAAATTCTAATGGAAAGGGGTGGCTTTTTCATCCGTGAAGGGTCATTGACCCTATTCTTAAGCTCCTCGGCTTCAGAAGACTCGGGCAAAGTTCTTCGCACCATGATGTCCATAAAGCGGTCCATGAAATGAGATTGATCCGTCTGCATCTCGTCGGCGGACAGAGCAACCTTATCGATGAGATCGGCCTCCGCTTCCAGATACTCAAGGTCGGCAGGCAGTGTACCATTCTTGCCATCTAGCTTTTCAAGACCTAACCCAAGCATAGCAGCCGCCGTGCCTGCAGCAAGACCCCTGTTAGACTCGTATCCTCTCAGTTCGGCGATATTGGTGGTATAATCATATAATTGCGATACCAAGCGGGCCCGATTTGACCGCTTCAGCGGCGGGAATGTCTCTGACATCACTATGAGTATACTTCGCTTTTTTATAACAAAGCAGTTCAACGTGTATGCGATCTCAGCAAGACAGAGAACAGATCGGGTGTTCAGCCGAGATTGCTTGGAGATGTGGGGGAAGATCAAGCTTCGCGAGAGTGCACACAAGCCTCGCGTAGCTTCTGGCGTGTGAAATTCGCACCCAATCGCAATATCGGCTCCGCAGTGTTTATCGACTCGGTAGAAACCTCTTAGCTTAAATTTGAGACTGTGTCAGGGTGCACAATTTCCAGTAAGAAGGGAGTTTCAAGTAATTGAGTTGCTGTGGGCCGGCCCGCGGGATCCCAGTGAAAAAGCAGGCCCATGAATTTGGAAAAGTTGGCTTGGTCGGCTTTCCCCTCGTTTGAGCTGTGCAAGCGCATTGTCACATCGAGAGACCGCGCACTGATCTTGACATGGCGCTTGAATGCCGCGGGAGCTGGTCCACTCAGATTATCTTTTGGTTCGGCAGCTTGTAGTTGTGAGTTGAGAAACGGGAGGTTGATTTTTCCCTCTAGGTTGAATAATGTGTAAAGCAAGGTCTTTTTCAATTTTTTCTCGTCCACTTGAATGCTGGGCTTGCCTGAAAACACTGCAGCATCAGAGACAAGGGGGTCGTTGAGTTTGCGGTGAGTATCTAGCTTCATGTACCTTAGCAAACGCTTTCGCTCGGCTAGTATAAAGGAGCTGGCCGGGGCCCCAAACAATTCGAGAATAAGGGCGACTTGCTCAATCTCGCTTTTTCCTGGAAGTAAGGGCATGCCTGTGAATAACTCGGCCACGACGCAGCCAAATGACCATATGTCTATTTCGTAACTGTACTTGGAGCCCAAGATGACTTCCGGCGCACGGTAGAAACGCGACTGGATGTACGAGAAAGAGGTCTCGGATTCAAAACATGATGAACCAAAGTCGATTAGCTTCACGTCAAACCCCAGAACATCAATGCTTCCCGGCTGATAGTCCAGCGGGAGCCGAATCATAATGTTTTCCGGCTTGATATCGCAATGGATGACTTTTTGAGCATGCACAAACTGCAAGCCACGCAAGATTTTGTATGCAAAGCTCTTGACCAACGAGAGTGCCACTCCCCGAAACTTGCCGATCTCGAGGAAAGTGTACAAATTGAGCGAGAGAATTTCACTGACAATACACATGTGACCACGAAAATGAAAGTGGTCGCAATAATTCATGATATGGTCGTTCACACGGCCCTGCAGCGCGGCCATAAGGTGTTTTAACATCTTGATCTCGCTCACTGCCTGTAACGACCAGTCAAGTTCATTTTTGATCAATTTCACCGCCACGTTCCGGAGTTTTCCATCTACTTTATATTTGTGGTCGCGACAGTGCACGACATTGCCAAAAGAGCCTGTGCCAAGCACTCGCACTATCTCGTACCGGTACTCGATGTGATCCTCGGGCCGCACAAGGTAGTTGCCGTCTGAGTCGTCGAAACCATAATTATTTTTAAAATTGCTGATGTTTATGTCGTTTCCAGAGGAGTGCTTTTGCCACGACGTTGGCACATAATACACGTTGGCGTTGCGCATGATCTCCCCACGCTCATATACACTCAATTGTCGTCCTCGGTCGCTGCTGATCAAATCTGCCGCGGGGAGCGGCTGCTCGGGTTCTAGGGTCGGGTCAAGCGAGTTCAGCGCCGTGAAAAACGCCGGGTCTGCGTCGTAAATCAACTGGTATATTTCCGAAAGAGAGTGTGGCCTCGTTGCTGAGACTGGAGGCGAAGCTGATTTGCTAGGTGTACGTGTCTTAACAGAACTCTTCCCCGAGTGTGAAGAGAAATCTGGCCGCTCGGGCTTCTCAAAAGTTCGCCTACCTTTTTTGGATCCCGGATATAGCCGCGTATATACATCCTCGGTGGGGCGGGGCGCGTGGCCAGCCGAGATGTTTCGTGAGGGCAGGTAGCTGGTGAATATCGTCGGTTTATCAGCAAAAGGTACTTTTGTTCGGTTGTCTGAGTTTGAACTCGAGAATTCCGACGCCTTTGTTGCTTGTGGGTTAGGTGGGTTTTGTCTTTTCTTGGTGGCGAGTACAGAATAGTGGTGGCTCCGTCGACTGTAGATATCTGAGTGTGAGGACGACCGGGTTTGGGTTACTCGGTCATGTGGCACAGAAGAAGACTGTTTCTTGCGCGAAGAAGACGTCTCTCGCATGAATGAGAGCAGCAGCGGGTCTTGATACTTGGCAATTTTCTCGTCAGGGCGGCTAGCATCCTGGCTTCGTTCTTCTTTTCCTTGAGCAAGGTTAATATTTCGTTTCTGCAGCACGGGTCCCAGCGTGCTCGCTTTTGTGTTTGAAGAACACCTGGTTTCTGCACGGGCCGCGGTGGATAGTCGCGGGGCTTTTGAAGGGGTTGTTTTTGTGAATGTGCCGTGGTTTTCAGGATATAAAGACGCTGGATACTGCTTGCGCAGCCGTCTTGTAGGACCTTGAGCATCGAGCTCAATACTCGCAAAGCGGGCGTTGAAGCCCGGCGAAAGCTTTGACATGATAATTGCAGCCAGAAGGCAGAAATAAAAAACACGTGATAGATGCTAAAAACTGGGACGAGTTTGACAGTCAAAGCGCTGGCAGCCCTTTTGCAGTGCCAGTGATAATCCAGAGGCTCGATCCATGGTCCCATTCTAGGTATACTGAGATCCGGCACTCTGCGCGCTGCGAGGTAAACACGCTCTGCTATAGAATGTATAGAGGCGCTGGGCCTGTGGCCCTTTGGAGATGTGCATTGCGGCTGCGAAAGACAGAGGACCTAGGCCCTGGGCCCTAGAGCCTGGTGGATTGGATGGAGGGGGAGTAAGGAGCACAAGAACCCTGTAGACCCGAAGAACTACCTTGAGAAACTTGAAATTGAGGCTGGAATAAATGAGAGTGTTCAACTGATGGTATAGGAAGTAAAAGAAGCGAGAGGTATGATGATCTGTGGATTGTTGCGCAGTATATTGATCGGAGCGATCACTATGTGGAGCATCTTTCTGTCGTGCTTTCTTTTTTACTCTGCTCTTTTTTTTTTTACTCTGCTTCTTTTCATTTCACTCTTTTTTATTCTTTTCTTCTATGGGTTCAGCTGGAGTCTCTATCGCCACCTGCTTTTTGCCCTCTCCAAACTCAAGGGAGCCTTGTTCTGCACCATCCACATGTCATTAGCACTGTGCTCTTGCTCCACGACTTGTGCCGTCCAGGGCCGATCGAGCCAGAAATTGTGCGCGGCGCCCTTTAATGTTTGCCTTTTTTTTTTTTTTTTGAAATTAGCATCGAGTATAATATTTAAGGTTGCCAAACCACACTCAAGTCAGGATTTGTAGATTGATAGTCGAAGCTGAGGAATTTTGAGCTAGATCGTGCAACTTGAAGTCCGCTTTAGTCAGAAGTTTTGTTCAAGTTAAGTGAGATACATATATTTCAATCATCTACGTTGACAGTGCCCCATTGATTTATTTACATTCGGAGATGTGAGCTGCTTACTCAATTGTTTTCCTTTAGTCTTCGCAGTCATAATTGAACCACACTTCCATTTCGAGTATTCGAGTGACCTTTAAGATTTCATATCAATCACCGTGGATTTTGAGGTCCGCCAGTATTCAGATATTTTTTGCTCCAAGCCACGTATACTTAATTATTATCATCAAAAAGTCTTTCAATTCATATGATTCTTTCAAAAAAAAAAAAGACACTCTAAGTCTCGAGCGTTGTCTTTCAAGTTCCCAGCTTCTTGAATGGTGCTCCAATCCGGCAAGGATCATTTTTTGATATCAAATTCAAAACACCGAACATCGGTTAATGATCTGTGAGACGAAAAGCCTCTGAAGTTGTCAATGCTTAGTTCGAACCGCTTGCACATCAGAAAAATGAAAACTACGTACGTTTGTTTCACAGCCCTTTTGCAGTGAGACTTTTGCCCCAATCTGATTGCAACATTCTAAAACAGCCTTCTGTTTTCACGGGTGCTGGACAAGAAGCAATGCTCTAAAACAGATGACCTCTCATTCATCTTCCATATGGCTACTTGACTTTCTTGCCCTGAAAATTCCCAAGTTTTCCATTGTGCGTGGATCTCTGCCAGTCGTAATTACTTCGCCCTTTTGATATCGAGTTTCTTTTGATGTTGATGACATTGCCGGAATCGCAAGATAATCTCTGGCCATTTGATATAGCACCGGATACTTTTCACGGTGCTCTCTGTAATATTCACGAAAGCCGGCTCGCTTTGAAGCACATGGCTCGGATATATACCGCTCAATCTCTTCAGGAAAAACAACCGGCTCGGCGCTCTCGGAGACCAAATTTTGGCCCTGGTCTAATCCCATTGAGTTTAGGTCCTCTTCGTTGTTATGATCTACTCGGTATAGATCATAGACACCTTGAAGTTTCTGCTTGAGTTTCGCAACAAACGCCTCGGAGAACACTCTTGACTTCTCAAACATCTCAAGTTTGTCTTTTGGATCAAGAATGGTGTCAAGGTACTAAGGCAACAACGTTGGGATCTCCAAATCGTAGACGAGAAAAAGCATAAGAAGTTGCTCCCTAGCCTTGTTTAGTCCCAAGCGGGTAAAAGAATCTTTTGTCTTGGGGAACTTCAGAAGCAACAAGTCGAGTTTCAATAAAAGTCGGCACACTACTGTGAGTGTCCGGCTGAAAATTTCAAACTGAGACTTCTCGAGCATCTGAATATAAAAGTGGAAGATCTTCAAGATGTTACGGACGTTGCTCAAGTATTCCCACTCAAAGTCCGCGAGAATTCTGGTTTCGACTTCTGAGCCGTTATCGTCGAATTCTTGCGTACCCTCTTGAACCCCTTGAGAGTGGGTTCTCCAACGACTGCTCGGTTTTTCAACAAAATCTTGAAGCATCTCAATTGCGCTAAGCTATCGTGGATTGCCACTAACCACGCGTTTCCTAGGAACGTTTAAGTCGAATGTGTACAGTTCACTTTCGGTCCGGAGTCTTCTCCGGACGTTCATGTAACCGGCATTTCTACCCACTCCGTCTGCTATTCCTTGAACGGACAGGTGGAGATAACGAAAATCGGCGAAGTTTTCTTTGTGCTCCGGGTACTGAGAGATAATCTCATCCATCAATTAAGCTGCAGTGTCTCGCATATAATATGAATAGGACATCTTTGGAAAGAAGTGCTGGGGAAGAACACCAACAAAGACGAGAAAACAACTCCGGGCACAGATTATGCCAGCTGGATACTTGAAACCGTTTTCTTCGCAGTACTCTTGGAGCGAGATCATGCTTTCGCCACGAGCAATAGAGAGACATCGGCGAGGTAATCGAGGTAATCTGGTCTTGAATGCTGTGGACTTTCAACACCTCGATGAGCTTTTTGTAGGGCACGTCAAATGTAAATTAGCTCAGTCTGACTTGGACAGACTCGAGAGTAAATGTTTTGAGCACAAAGTCACCATCGTGGTAGTGTATGTTGATTTCCAAGAAGTTATTTTCGTCATGAGATCTGCTTTTGAGGAGGGTGAGGGCAAACCGGCTGTTGATCTTGGTGACTTTTTCAGTGAAGCATCTTGTCAATTGCTAATGAATTTTTTCGGCTTCCACGCGCAAAGCGGCCGGCGACACTCTAAGGGAACCACCTCCTCTCAAGCAATTGAGCAAATCCTGAAAATGCCCGAGCCTTGCCAGCTGAAGCAGGTAGAAGCCCTCTCAAAGCACATAGAGCAATTTTTTAAACGCCTTGTTTTCGTCGTAATCTCGCGTGACGGGGATAAACCGCCCTCTACGCTTGCGCCTTGAACTCATGTCGGGGGATCCAGCTAGAACATATTGGAGCGTCGACGATTCATCCAGAGACGAGGACTCGTCGCCACTTCATTTTGTTTTGCGTAGTTGGGGGCCGCATGATGAGAAATTTGGAGACTTTTAGAGTTCTTTGTTCTTTTGGTGTACTTTTCGTTTCTCGTTTTTTTTTTTTTTGCCATCAGTAAAAATTTGTCAGATTTCAACTATTCTTCAATTTACTTGTCCGAATTTTTACGCAGCTGGGTCGAAGCTAGAAACCAAACATGAGAGCTAGAGGCGAGGGGACTAATTTATAAGACTTCCGCCTTGCTCGGTTTCGGAAGTAATCTGAAACGCGTCAGAGCGTGTCGAAGCGCATGCGAAGTTCAATAGTCTTTGGCAATTCTTAATTGTCCAACTGTAAATGACTCTTTGTTCAAAGATTAGAAAAAAACAACAGAATCTTTTGAACTTTAAGTTCTAGTGTTATGATGAGTCGGAAGGTTTTTTGTTCCTTTATCAATTTTTTCATTTAGCCGTGATAAAACACGGTTTGATCCAGATCAAATGCTTTCTTCGAATGACGCGGCACTGAACCCTCGCGAAAGCTCGGGTCAAATATGATTCCGAGCTGAGACTACCTTAACCCAAAAAATTGGAACAGACGCACATTGTAGCTTTCGGTTTAACTCGAACAATGAAGCACAGCAAAGAAGAAAATGGTTTTCTGCCGGCTCAAGTTCCCGATACAGAATGATCTCTTTCTTCGAGCGTAGCTTATTTAGTGCGATGGGGCTTGAAATGGGATACGTGCGTCTGTTTCGATCCTTTTTTAGGTATGCTTGGAGCGGGAAAAAAGTGATTAGATATATCAAGAGAAGTTATCTAGTACTTCTAGTTACGAATTGAAAAATCTATATCGAGCCCACGCATTGTGGTTCCTGTGATTTCATTGTTTCAAGTCCGCGTCGATTTGCGCGGGCAGTTTCCAACAAAGTCTCAGAAGGAAGCGTTCCTCACACTGTTTCGAATTGATTTTTGGTAGGAACATTGTACATGTAACAATTCTTGCTTTTGCCGAGAAACTCTCTAAAGGCAAATCTCGAAAGGCCTTTTCTTAGAGGTATGTCCTTTCAAGTCTATTCCAGGTGTAGGCTTTTTCAAATTAGTGATACCGCGGCAGAGTATACAATAATTTGTTTTTATATGATGCTTTGGGGTCAAGGACCTATTAATGTAGGACTGACGCATGACGTCATAAATAATTACAGTTTGTCTTAGCTCTACTCAAAGAAATACATTTCTGTACAGTGAATGAATGTTTTTTTCGCAAATCAGCGAAATATCCGTTCTTCCTTTCTTTGTGAGCCAGAAAGACGAACATTTCAGAGGAATGCGCAGGTTCATGAAGTTTCCTTCAATGAAGACAGAAATTCTTCAAAGATGATAACACCCCAACCCTAGAAAAAAGATCGTTGCAAAAGACTCAACTCAGGCTCTATTTCCGTCGCATTTCTATGAAAGTCGAAAATCTCCGAATACACAGTAAAAGGACAACTGTAGGCTGTTTTCTTTTGATTGAGAACTATGATTCTTCATTTTCACAAGATTATGCGCAATTAATGAGTACAATAAGCCAAGACGATCAACGCCCGTTTAATTGAAGTTTGGCAATGAGTGCATAAAAAAACTTTTTCGACTTGCTCATTTACACATTAATCACTCAAAATGCAACTGGGCAATAATGATTTTATTCGAGCGTTTTTTTCTAACTTCGAGGCCTAATTTTCCTTTGTCAACTTATTCTTTCACAAGTCAAGAGACCCATGGCCACCCATTGCAAATGTTTTACAGACGAAGAGTTGCGGTCTTTGGGCTTTGCCTTGCTCCTTATAGGTGTTGCTCCTATTTTTTGAAAAGAATCTACACAGGAGGACTTGTGCCTTCTATCCAAGGAAGGAGGAAAGAAACGAGTGATCAGGTTGACCTGCGGGACAACTGGAAAACAAATTCCAGCTACTCGGCCCATCTCTACCTCAAATCTTATCTTTCCTGTCAGCCACAGACATAAAGGTTTGTTCGGAGTGCTCTCAAAAGACTGATAGCCATGCTGCTAGGCCGGTTTCGTATTTTCGTCTGAAAATTCCGCCAATTCTCAAATGACCAGTGAGAAAGCGTTTCGGTTCTAAAAAAATTTCGCATAAAGACTTCAAGGCCAACATCGCTCAAGCAAATCAAAAGGAGACTTTTCGATTCGCACAAGGAGCGTTTTGCTATCAAAGTTGGTGGTAACAAACAACTTGCCTAATTCGCTAGTAGACAGTCCAGTTTTCACAAAAGTTAATTATCTTTCAAGGACACTGTACCATCTCATGTGACCAGTGGATGATTCGTAAACGCATCGATAGTGTTTATGACAGCACATGTGACATGTCGAGATAGAAGATTGCAATTGTCCAGGCAAACTTTCTCTCGCCATCAGTGAATGAATCACACAACAATTTTAGATTTTCGGCTGTAACGTTGCACTACTTTGACGAAAACTTCAATCCCCAGGCTGGAATCATCGGTTGTGAGCAGATTCATGAAGACACTACAGAAGATGCAATTGGCGATCTACTGAAAAATGTACTTTTAGAGTTTAAGATACAAAATTGTATACTTATAATCACGACAAATGACTCCGAGTTGATGAATGACCATTTATTCAAGGCTGACTTCCCAGACCACCTCCCAAAAAAAAGTTCCACAAATAGTACAAAATTCGCTGGAGATGTGTTTCACTCATCGACTAGCTCCTGTTTGGTGTCTGTATTACACAGGTGTCACGTCAAACTCAGACTTAAGTCATTTGGCCAATCAAGAGAGCCAGCTTCCTCTGAAGAAAGACGTATTCGAGTCTATGATGAACCTACCTGGAGTGATCAACTCCCTTGTACATGCGCTCAATCATGATTAGTTCTTGAAGTCACTGTTTGAGAAAAGTGTGCCGCATTGTAAACGTAGAAGTTACCAGAACTTCATCTCCGGAGCCCTGATTTATTGCAAATATTGGCTCCTGGCGCTTAAGATCTTCGACCAGTTTATCTGTTATCGGCCTGAGATCATGCAGCTTCTGCTTCTGAAGAGTAAAATGGCTGAAACTTGGCTGTTAGCCCTTTCTCTCAGAGTATACGACATCACTGAAATGCAGTGGGAGTACATGATCACAGTACGAGACATTTTTGCTATCTTCAAAGAACCCACTCCTCTCTGCTACCCCAAAAGACCCTAGCCTCGGACTGATCAGAATCCTCTCATTAGATGTGGCTTAATTCGTGCAAAGAGAATCTTCTAGTTCATTACCCTCTATACGTGAGAATTTCAATGCCAAAATCGAACGCCTCTACATCGCTTCTATACTCGAATCTCGCGTAAGACTCAAAATGTTTGAGATCTTAGATATTTCAAACCCTCTGGTTGTTATCATGTACAAATATTTCTAGGAAGTGTACGACAGTTATAGGCTAGAATACAAGGCCGATAAAAGAACCCGTAGATGATGAGGCTGACGAGGCAGAAACTTGTGACTATAGTGGCAAGTATGTTGCGGATGATTTTGAGTTCCTCAGGAACCTTCCCAGACTTTCCTGAAAACATGGAAGCGATGAGATCCGTGCTTATCTCGCAGAACCTGTCATAGTTTATACTAAACCGATTGAGGCTACTACCGAAGCAGAACGGGAGAGTATCCAGTCATTTTTCAAACGGTAAAGAATTACTTGGCCATTCCAGCAATATGTGCATCTGCAAATCTGAATTTTGCAGAAGTGGGTAACGAGACCGACGGCACGGAAACATACGCGAATGACAATTTCATTCAGAAATGTGCAGTTTTCAGATCACGAAACGTTTTCACCAGCGACCTGCCAAGCAGAACCCAAAGTAGGAGCGAGTCCATTCAAGGTGTGTTGAGAAAAGATCAAGAACCAAATCTTGAAAAGTATGTCTACTGACGTGAAAAATTGGCTCATGTAAGCTTGATGACGCAAACTTTCACAAAGTGACTCTTATGAATTCACAGTCACAAATAGGCTAGTAGCCTAAAAGTGTTAGAACGAGTATGACATTCTTAACCGCACCTTACAGAGATATTCTGGTGAATAAACAGTAAAAAGCAGAACAGGCCTTAAGAGAAAATGGTGCATAACATCACAGGGCGTGTTCTCGCTTCATTAGTTCATTAATTAGGAGCTCATAATTTTTCATGAAAAAGTTTGCGCTGACCAGAATTTCAAAATTATGAACTATCATGAACAAGTTAATGGTTCAAGAAAACAGCTTGAAGTAGAAAAAATTCAAAAAGAAATTTTGCGCAAGCCCGGAATCGAACCGGGGGCTCGACTATGGCAAAGTCGAATTTTACCACTAAACCACTTGCGCTTACTATTATTAACAAAAAAGACGTGGTTAGTGATGTAAAGTTAGTTTCAAGACATCTGTGTACGATCGTATTGTTAGAGATTTGCGCTGCACGCAAAAATGCTTGCAAATTTATCGGAATCTACCCTCGTAGAATGTGGGAGTCAAAGGATGCGGCTTTCTTAGTACGCCTCGAATCCCGATGTTTGGGGCGGCTTTTAGGTGAGACGCACCCAGCGGGTCGACCTCCTGTCTACGCGGCTCAGATCAATGCTATGAAGTCCGAGGCCGAGGCTGCCGACTCAGTCGACTACAGAGCCATCGAGGCCGAAAGTATGGATCTTTTGTTGCTGTCCCAAGGTCCACTGCTCTTTTTTTTTTTTTTTAAAGAAACACGAAATCAAGCCTGATGGCCATTGTCTTTCTCTGTCTCTTCTGGACCAGTTGCTGCTTCGGCATGGAATTCCGGCGGATGCTGCCGAGAACCAGGTTTCCGAACTTCGAAAGCGTGCGGCAAACCACATCAGAGGAGCGTGGTGCTAGGTTTTCTTCTAGTTACCCCTAGTTTTCGTAACTGATTTACCAAGGCATTCTCCAATTCAACATCATTGCTGTTGTGATCTTTCACGGACGGTGTATCTTATTTTTTTTGCCCATGGCTTTCGGTGCTTCAGTGAATATAAAGAATACAGATACAGGACACGTAATTTTGGAACAAAATCACCAGAATCTATTAGTCGCTACTCTTTTTCTTTGTCATTAATCTCTGTTCTCACCTCTCGCATGCTATCACCTCCCCCATAGCATCATATGCAACCAGTTCTAAAATGTTCTAACGGCAAGCTCTTGTAATCAAGCTACGACGACAGGTTTATTTTTCAGGCGTAACTAAATTGAAATGATGATCACCTCGCTGTTTTTCTTTTTCTGAACGAACCTGAAATTTCAATTCGCTAGTTGCAGAATGTTGAAGAGCACGTGCGCGGAGACTGATTTCGAAGTACACGAGCGAAAGGTTATGTTCAGGAAATTGAAGACTTTCGGATTTGGAAAAAATGTCAAAGAAACACATTGGTCGGGAAATTGAGTCATCATAGGCGCACTTCGAATGGTTGAAAACTATCAAAGTCGCAAATTCGCGAGACTGAGATGCAAATACCTCATACTTGAAACACGCCACCGAAGAGTGAGCATTTGCCTTTTTTTATTTATTCATTCTTGCCTCTTCAAATAGCCTAATGTCGAAGCCGAAAATTCGCGTTATCCTTGTCAACCAAAGCACACCGATCTTAGATCCTCAATTTCGCTCTTCAATGTGATTTTGTTCCTGGGCCACCAGCAGGTAATTATCGCTCGCACTCATTTATGCAAGACCTTGATGCTCTTTTCAAGAGCATGATCGGACCCGCGTCATGATCCACCTATAATCCAATCCTTTTCTAGCTCCCACACGAAACCATATCGGTCCGTTTCTCAACTCCCCGCCACATACCGTCATGACCAAACCAGGAAGATCCATCGCCACTGACCCAGATTCCTATACTCATAGAGACCTCTTGCTCATTTCTCAGCTTCTCCATACTCTGGGACTTATCACGCTAAATCAGGTACAGGCTAGCGACAGGCTTGACGAGTTGGCAGATGACTGGTATACGCACAAAGCCACAGTGTTATCGCGTCGCCAGGGTCAGTTTCCGCTCACCAATGTGCCTACGGGCCAGCAAGTTCTCAAACTATGCGAAAATATGCTAGAAGACAATGCACCATGTGCTACAACGACTGACTTAGCAAACAAGTTCTATTTTCTACGGATCGGCGAGCTTGAGTCTAGTATTGAAAAGTATAAGACCGAGTTCCGCTCGCTTCTAAAGAATTAAAAGTTGCATTTATCGTGAGCTAGGCGGCCACTCAACAGCTACTCAACGGTTGTAAACACCACCTGATTCCATGGTCCAGAAAACATGAGCAGCTGTATCCACATTTGACTCATTATAAGAATTCTGATACGCTCTTTGGCATCTTTTTGGAGGCGGTGCGAACGTCACGAGGCGATGCCGTTTTTAATGTGGCCCTTTTCCGAGATCTGGCGTGAACGGATGTCAAAATAACATGCTGAATATGCTTTCAATTTTGCTTTTAATCACAAAAATTCACTTTGCCTGCTCCAATCAAAGCTCGCCTACCAACCTCATTCTGCGCCATCATCCTGGGCACCGCGTTTTATACATGAAAAGATTTTTGTTCTCCATCGAGGTGCTTGAAACTTTTTTCAGAGAGCAGAAAAAAAAATAGTGTTGTATATGATCATTAATATGACATGCAGTGTAAAACTCGGTCATCATGATGTCAAGCAGTGGGACATCTGAATATACTGCAATGAGGCATGGGTTATTATCAATTAGGCTCTCGCTTCCTAATCTATTGTGTTCCTGTCAAAGAGCAATGGAACCCGGAGAATAATCTCAATTTCATGAAAAAAAAGATAAGAGAGGAGCTCTAAGGGGCGCTTGATGCAGAGACTTTACTCATCGTTTATTATTTATTCTTTTTTAAACGAAAGATTGCGCTTTGATCGAAGTTTTAAGTTGGGAAGCTATCACAGAAAGGCAGAGACATAGAGACTCATGAAACGCATCAGGCTTTTGCAGAGCCAGTCAACCTCTGGACACGTACGGAATTTTCACAAGGATCGGCCTTAGAATGGCAAAAATACCACAGACGATACGAAAGATTTTTCTTTTGGTAATCAACAAAATTAATGACTAGAATAAAAAACGTAATCTACATCCACCTTCGTAATGATTGTCGTGACTGCAACACAACTTTGCCGTGTTTTTGATCAGGGTTTGCAGGGAATTTGCCACAATATCGCCCTGAAATTGCCATAAAACTGTCAGGATTGTAAAACTAAAGTGGTGTGCCCCTCTGGCGTTAAAATCTGTTACAGATCACAAATAAAATACATCCGTTTGTCGATGTAAGGTAACATAGTCGATTTGAGTGTTTGTACTGAGGGCTGGAACTCAAAGCTTATGTCAAACCGCATAACGCTACTTTAAGAATCCATAATTTGACCGTTGTTGCCACGTATTCCTACCGATGCCGTGAGAAAAGACGAGTCTTCGTCTCACAAATTTTTTTTGTCGGGAATCACGTGCTGCAACGGACAACACTGATCATCAATATGACTCCAACCCTCACTCTTCAGTCGCCAGTTCATGAGACAGCCATAGTCTTAGAGTAATAACGGGTAAAGAGTAAAGAAAAAAAGAAGAAAGTAGACAAAAGAATTGATAGACACAAAAAACCAATAGAAACAATAGGATTGAAAAAAAAATAATAGTCCAACTCGTATCTAAATTTCGCCCTTCTCGTGTCTTCCTTCCACCTCAACCTCTTTTTCTCTATCCTTTTTTCGCATTAATGGATTCTCGGGCCAAGCGCCATATTGGTCAGAACATGGCAGCCTAAAATCCAGCCCCACCCCACAACGTGGTGAATGGGAAGTAGGCCAGCTTTTCACCGATACAGCTTCAGAAAAGATAGGCCCGCGGTGGTCTGTCCATTTTTGCTTGTATATTTCTCGAAAAGGCGCCCTACTTCATGAACTGCACTAAACCTCGGTCCAAATGAGCTGCCCCGATTTCTCACCTCCTGGCTCCTGCCGCACTGCCCCACTTGGTTACCCCAGAAAATCCCCATTGAGCCTGTCTAGTACCCTGTGTGAAGGCCAGAGGCAATATTTTAAGGTCCGAGTTAGTTCACAATTACTTTCATCTTCAGCACCAAACCAGGACACAAATAAGGAGAAGCCCTTCGTGCCCGAGAACCACAAGTCAAGGCTCGTTCTACCTAATTTCCTATCTTTCTCCCGTAACTTTCCCAATATTCTCCCCATAACTTTCCCACTATTCTCCCATTACTTTCCCACTATTATTTCAATACTTTCCTATCACTTTCCCATTACTTTCCTATCACTTTCCCTTCACGTTCCCAGTTCTATCCACTTTGGAAATGGCGCAACAAACCAAACGCAGAAATTCCCTTGCACGTGCCGTGCTTAAAGCATACCAAACGAACCGGCTGCTTGTTCTCAATGCTTCATACATCATTTTGATTACCGCAGCATTTTCAGGGGCTACCACGGCGTCTCGCCCAATGAAGGATGGCGAAAAAAGGCGCCGCAGCTCCCTGTTTGCACAGGCAGAAAGCCCAAAACTCTCGAGACTGCAGTTCCTTACGCTTCTTCGGTCTGCAGTGCCCTCCTACAAGAACTCGGCCGTGGCATATCTCATTGCGCATGTGATATTGTTGGTATGTCGGGCAATGCTCACGATTAAGGTGGCTAGCTTGGACGGAATGCTTGTAGGTGCGCTCGTGTCGAAGAAGCTCCGTCGGTTCGCTCGGTATCTTGTATTCTGGTTGCTTATTGGCGTGCCGGCATCTTTTGTGAATGCTCTTTTAAACTGGACCCGTGACAAAATGCGCCAAAGCTTGCGGATCAATCTTGATCGCAGCATCATGGATGACTACTTGCCCGATAACATGGATCCAAACTATTATGCGTTGATCCAGCTCTCGGACAGCAAAATCAAAGACCCAGACCAGCGGATCTCGACTGATATCAGTAGGCTCACACAGGCACTCGCGAGTCTTCCTGGCCAGCTTTTGAAGCCCACACTCGACTTGGTGTTGTGTGCTAGAGAGCTTTCGAAGAGCGGGGTAGGTTCAGGCGAAGGCACGCTAGCATTAGGAATTTTGGCGCACTTTTCAACAACTATTTTACGGTTTTTCTCGCCGCCGTTTGCGAAATTGGCCTCGGAAAAGGCGAATCTCGAAGGCCAGCTTCGGTCCGCACACTCGAAAATCGTTGCCAACAACGAGGAAATCGCAATTCTCCGTGGCCACGAGCGTGAGTTGGACTACCTCGACTATTGCTATTACCAGCTTGAACGGTTCTTGAAGATGGAGTACAAAAAGCGTGCGGTCCACGAAATTGCGCAGAGCTTCATTGTCAAATATTTCTGGGGAGCAGCAGGCTTGGTCTTGTGTTCGGCCCCTGTATTCCTCAACAAGTACCTCGGCAAAGATACCGATCCTAATGCCGCAGGCGAGTTCATTACAAACCGACGTCTTCTCATGAGTGCCTCTGACTCTCTCGATAGGTTGATTTACTCCCGCAGATACCTTCTTCAGGTCGTGGGACACGCATCGCGGGTCACGTCTTTCCAGGATGCTTTACAAGAGATCAAATGCCGGAAGCTCGCTAGTCCAACGCATACCTCCGGTGGAAAGGGCAATGTGAAGTATGGGGACGAAATCACATTTGAAAAAGTCAGACTCGTGACCCCGGCTGACGTGACATTAATAGAATCCTTGACATTCAGCATCAAACCAGGCGAGCATCTTCTTATAGCTGGACCAAATGGTGCTGGTAAATCGTCGTTGTTCAGAATGCTTGGCGGACTTTGGCCATGCAAAGAGGGCACAATCACCATTCCCACATCCCAGAACATGTTTTACTTGCCCCAAAGGGCGTACCTTGTGAAAGGTACATTGAGAGAACAAATCATATATCCTCACTCTGTCGAGCAGTTCAAGAGCAATACGAGTGGAAAAAATGACAAGGATTTGGAGGACATCATGAGATTGCTAGACTTAGGCGACCTTCTCAGCACTAATGCTGACTGGGACACTGTCAAGAACTGGAATGAGGAGCTTTCTACCGGGGCGCAACAAAGATTGGCTATGGCCCGGCTTTACTATCACCAGCCGAAATTTGCAGTGCTCGATGAATGCACGTCTGCTGTGTCCCCTGACATGGAGCAGTTTATGTACAAGCACGCACAAGAAATCGGTATTTCGCTCCTTTCTGTTGCGCACAGGCCAGCCTTGTGGCATTTCCACAACCGCTTGTTGAAGCTCGATGGCAAAGGCAGCTACTTCTTTGGCCCATTGGATGCCGAGCGCAGATTAAAATTCGAGGAAGAGCGCCTTAAGTTGGAGAAAAACTTGAGGGACGTGCCTACAATGAGATTGCGGTTGGAGGAATTGAAGAAAGTGTCAAAATCTCAACACATTCGGTACAGAAATTCACAAAAGAATCTCGTGGAGCTTGGAAACCGTCAAGGCTCTCAGGTTGAAGCGGAGACAAGATCGTGACTTGATTGATTACTTCTTTCGAGCTCTGCACTGTAAGGGCACGAGAAAGAGATGCAGGTCAATGCGACTTGAGCAGATTGGGTCTTCCCAGTCTGGGAAGGATCCGGAAACAGAACTCATCTGATGATTTTCAGTCGAACGTTCCCGCTTACTCGATTTTGCTTCGCAAGAAGAAATTTTGCTTCTGTTAGCGAATCGAATCGTTCCCCTGCAATTCTATTTCTTGCCATTGCGAACCCTTCTGAGTATGATGGCACGCGGCATAATGTGGGGCAATGGGCGATCGAGCAAATCGCAAGTGAGGCATGGCCCGATTTCGGATCTTTGACTGCCGCTAGGCATCTCGGATCTGTCGCCGCAAAAAGTAGCGAATCTCCCGATCACATCAACATTCTTTTAGCGAAAACAACAGGGACCTTTATGAATGTTCTGGGGCCAGTGGTTTCGAAGGCCTGGAACAAATTCAAACAGATACATTCTGGCCGCGATCCTTGCTTGGTTATAATTCACGATGAACTACAGGTTCCGCTAGGGAAAGTGCAGGTGCGTCGCCGAGGAACTAGTGCCAGGGGCCATAACGGGCTCCGGTCAATTGACAGAGTGATGGGCAACAATTATACAAAGTTGGCGATAGGCATAAATAAAGCCCCAGGTCTTAACGTCGCAGACTACGTACTTTCCAAGTTCAAGCCTGACGAAAAACGCGTGCTATCTACAACGACCATGCCCCTTCTCATGCAGATCATGGACGAAATGGTGCGAGGAAAGCATGTGTTTGACAGAATCCAATAAGATTTGGCTAAGCCATGATGAGTCCTAAAGTAGTCTTGATCTCAATCTGTGTGACTTACAGCAAGGAGGAGCATGTGTGGGGAACTTAGGGCAGGACATGATCCTACATGGGCTCAACAACTTTTTAGAGGAGCCCATTTCAAAAATAGCTCAGCAAGATAGTATAACACTCTTTGAAAAGCGCAAATAGATTTTCGTGATGGACTCATGGCTCTGAAAATCGGTCATGGAAGTGTGTCACGCTGATACAGGCGACCCCACAGTTTCGCCGCGTGTACTCATAACCAAATTTCAGACTATCACCCATCATCTGTGTACCCAATTCTTATGATTACACCAGTTCGCATATTCTTCAAATAAGCGTATCGAACAAAACAGCCTTCAAACAATAAAGTACATACAAACTGTTATTATTTGTACTTCCCATTGTTTTCCCTAACATACTCGTCATTTTCTTATCTAGGTCGCCCTACATCCGATCAGTTATAGAGTGGCGCGCACTCAACCCGTTATACATAAATGCGTGCCTCTGGGTTCTGATGCTATCAAATTGTGACCTATACATACCCTATACCCATCATAACACACATGGAGTTTCTTCTTAGCCTAACGGCAGAGCGTTCGGTGGTCCGTGAGTCGCTTAAAGGTATGTTGAAATATTTTCTTCCGAATCGCTTTGTGGCAAGCTCGTGGGCCTGCCCCCAGTCTACCTTTCAACATAGAGACTTATCTGCATTTAATAGGCCATGAAGAGATGGGCCATGAGGAAAAGGGCCACTCAGCCTCGAACTTTTCGAAACTAGTTTAAATGTGTCTCCAACTTACAATAAATGCCTTCTTCAGCGAATCCCGGATTTTGTCACAAAAGCTGCCTGTTTATTCCTTCTAATCACATGACTAACAGAGATCCAGGTGTGCTATGGACGATCTTCTTCCACCGGCTATTTGGGCCTGTGATCCCAGTCACCAATGAATTTTTAGAAGTCCCGTATCCAATGGCTACGGGTGCGCCAGATATCGACTCGAAAATCGACTCGAAAGTCGACGAGCTAATAAAGCTGCGTTTTTCTTTGCCCTCACACTCTTCAGAGCCTTCTGTGGGTCAGATTGTGGTGCTGTTCTCACAAAAAGTCGCCGCAAAATCCAAAAAACGGACCGGCTGGTTCGGACACGTGAAAGAAGAGCCGCCGGCCCGCACAGCGTGCTGGGAATCCTGGACGATCAACGTGAACTGTCTACCACTACTGTACCAAGAACACCACCAACTTTCAAGTGCAGGAAACACGGTAAATCCAGGAGAAAAGTTGCTTCGACTCTCTGCACTAAGCTTTGAGTCCACAGTCAGTGAAATCATGGAGCTTGCTGACAAGCACAAGGACCACATTCCACCAATTATGACTTTGGATGTTTGCCCTTTCCCCTACGATATTGCTACCGACCCACTGTCTTCAGCCAAGCTGCCTCCAGCTGCTGACGATGAGACTTGGGCACAATATATCAAAAAGCTTATGGAGCAGATCTGAGTTCATTGCTGTGGATGTGTTTTAGATGAACAAATTGGGAGAGATGGTACAAGGGCTTAAGATATCCTCGTTTTCCGTCAAATGCTGTGTATATTGGTTTTATAGAATTACTTAAAGTATTACCTCTTTGGGTGAGTTTCACACATTCAAAGTCTCTCAAAATATTTATCATAAGTTTGCTGCATTAAGACCTTCGTCGCCTCTTACCAAAATACACTCATCTTGATGGATGGCAAGGCCCTCTAATCCAATAATCTCTACTTTTCTGAGTACTTCTTGGTCATAACTTCCTGGCTGAAACCAAAGCCCTTTTATTAGAGACTTGTGATTGGGCACAGACGATATCTCCTCAAGAGTTCGCACCGTGATTTGTGGAGGTGTCAAAAAAGAGATACTAAGGCCGTCGACACTAGAGTGTCGATGTTTCAGTACATTTTTCTTTTCGCTGATGGCCTGTAAGACTTGTGTTACTGAAGAAATGACGTTCTGGCCCAATATTTCGGCTTCTTTCGGGTTGATCGGCACGACTGCTAAGCCACGTGATACATACCAAGACAAGATCTTGTACCCGAACTTCAGGGGATTCTGCGAAGCCCCCACCACGGCATACACTCTTGAAGCGCCAAAAAAGGCCTTGATTCGGGGTTTCATTGACATAACGAATAAATTCAAATCCTTTCTTTTCTCAACGATTCGAAAACAGTTGTCGATAATGTGGAACGAGATTATGTGAGGACACAATCTTTTGATGTAGTTATACCCTCGGTTATGCGCGAAAATGCTAGCTGAGGGAATCCGGGGTAAGGTGTCTTGCTCGCTGAGTCAGTGCAACAGAAATGTGATACAACGATATTGAGTCCTTCTTTCTTCGCTTTTGAACTTTTGCCAATATTGGACTTGATCTAAGGCAATTGCAGGTAATATAAGGAAACGTTTTCGAACTTGCTTTTTTCCTAAATACTTTGTGGTTTAGTTTTGTTGTAAAAGCACTTTTGGAAACCACGGTTGTGGAGTCCGTGATGAAAGTTTGTCAAAAAAATTAAAACTAATACAAAATACAAAGAAATCAAGGTTACGGCGGTGTTTTCTACAAACTTAGTTCACGCAAGGCACATCCTCTTTTAGGTTAAACAAAACACATTTTTTAACTACTAAGGTCTTGTGACCAAATCAAACAACCCGATTCTTTTACACAAGTAGCCGGTTCTGTAATTTTGCGGCGTCCTCTAGTATGATGTTTCTATAAAAAAAAAAAAGCCGGTCGTACCATGGTGTACGGATGCACACCAATGCTTATCTCCTGCCATCTACCAAAGAGCTTCAGTTGAGAAAGGCCTTGATGGCTAAGGGAATTCGTACTAAGCCATGCGGCAATTGCAAAAAGTCGAAGGTCAAGTGTGAATATGAAAAAACTCTCCCATGTACTCGATGCATCAATATTGGGCTTGCGAGCTCGTGTCATTTCAGTATCAAGCTTCCATCTCTCAGCTTTCCTCTGGTGAATCCATCGCGAGCTGGTATCCCACTTGGACCACCTCAAAATCCATCGGGATTCCAAGCACATTCAGCAAATCCAATTTACAGCTCTTCAGGCTCACTTCCGAAGTTAAATGCTCCACTAAATACGCTCACATCAGCTCCTTCTGCCTCATTACCGCGTATATCGCAAACCAATGATCATGTGAAAGCCAAACAAATTCCATTGTACCCCAAAAACATAGAAGTCGCCGGCGAAGAGCTGGGTCGAGCTGAAAATGACTGGAAGCTGACTATGGAGCGCAAACTCGACTCTGTGGACGCAAAATTCACCGATATTCTCTCTGTCCTTCAAGCCAACCAGAAAACACTAATGAACGAGAGACAGTCCTCTGAAGATCGCCTTGGCATGGCTCATAATGCACCAAGTACCTCTGTATCCAAACGCCCAGCTGAGGCTGTTCATACTGGTTTGGAAAACATACATTCCTTCAAACGACGGCTCGTTGTAGCGATGCCCGAAACTGATCCAACGCCTTCTAAGCATGGTCCCAACGATTTCAGAGACAACGTGCTCACAATCGAGCAAGCAAAAACTCTTTTCAAGTTTTTTGACGAGAAAATCGCCCAACAACTATTTGGGTTTGACATCAAGGATTTTCTGGTCGACGTGATTTGGGAGTCCTCACCCATTCTTGTGTGCGCCATCTGCACCATAGCACTGATGCATTATCCAGGGCAGGATATATCGCTGAAGCAAGAAAAACTCAAGAACAGTCTTCAGGGACTCTGTGCAAGCGTTCTTTTTGCCAATAGGCCGCGTACTGAACTTGAGGCTTTCAATACCATTGTCTCACTAGTGCTCTGCAGCTTCTGGCTCTCGGACTCGCAAATGTTCACGGGCTTGGCGCTTCAGCTTGCAAAAGAGTTTAATTTGAACCAGCCCGCCCGAGGCAAACCCGTCAAGAGCTCTTTGGGCGAAAAAGAACGGGTCAAACTATGGTATCTTTTGTTCATATTAGACGGGCAACAAAGCATGACTCTCAACAGACAAGCGCTCGTTTCCAGTGATGATTACACCCTTTTAAATTCTCGAAAACTACTCACAAGCACAGAGTCGCGTTTGGCTGAATTGCCGGAAGAGAGCCTGAAGGCCAAGGAATTGGACCTCACAAAATTACCGAATGAAACAAATGATCGAGCTCGTCAGAGTGACCGGCTCACTGATTTACGACTTGTTTCTCAAGTGGAATACAATATTGCTCTCAGCGAGTCGTTTAAAGGAAGTGCTTGGGATCTTCTTGCACCCTCGAGTTTTGGAATACCGTCCCGTACAAACCTCGAGCTTGATAAGTGGATGGTGTCGTGGACTGTGCTTCTTGCACCTATGAACAACGGGGCGGTGTGGCTGTCAAAATCAACTCTCATATACTATAATTTTGCCAAGATGCACATCAACAGCTCAGTCATCCGCCAGCTACAGGAAGACCGCGGGGGAAGCGGGATCTTGATTCCGAATTGGAAAAAGTATCGATCACCCGTTAACAGAGACAAAGTGTCTATAGGCTCTGCTCGACTGGAGTCTGAAAACGGGGCTCTTGCAGCTTTTTCGAAAAAAGACCGCAACTCTGGGAATGGGTCAAATCGTGAAATTGCCAATGAGAGTGGCGAAGACGACGATGACGACGACGACGATGATGATACCGACGACGACGATGATGTCAATTTTGTCACTAACCATAGCCTTGTCACCCAAGACCAAGCATTAGTCAGCTGCAACATCGCCATTTCCGCGGCTCAAACAGTGCTCAATTTAGTGTTGAATGATCCGGATATTCTGGAAAACCTAAAGTATGTACCAGTCCACGTCCACATGATGCTCTATTATGCAGCCATCTTGCTTGTGAACCCGCCAACGCTAATTGCAAATGAAGGCGCGGAAAGCGAACATTACTTCTACGATATTGTGGCGCGACTCAAAACAGTACGCTCGCTCCAGAACAAGGTATATGCTAATCTTCCGACAGACAGGCTGTTTGGCGATCAGCTCATTCAAAATCTTGATAGCTTATTCGCCGAGCGGGTTACAATTCTCATGTCAGAGTTACATGCATCCACAATCGAGGTGTCCAGAAAAGCAGCTCTTATTAATGAAATTTCGATTCTCCAATTTGCCTCGTCCGCCCCCTCTGTTCTGTCTAGCTGCAATTCTCCTTCGAGCTGCGAAACATCCCCAAGACCGGAGAAGATATCTGCATGGCCTGGATCGCATCATGGTCATCCATAAAACTCTTCAGTATATATTGCTGGACGATTCGCATGATTGGCAGCCAGTTTGCTCAAAATGAAGCCACAATGTTTAACCTTTTTTTTTTTTTTTTTTTCGCGCATCTGCGCGCGAGTATTTGCACCCAAATTTCGAAGCAGCAAAATGACGCAAGACTTATATAGTAGCACCTATTTGTCTTTAGACACCATTGAGCTATTATAGAAACTCGAAATACAAAGCCAGAAACAAGAGCACGAACGCAGTAACAAAAACGCGTTTTTACAACCGCGATTGACGAACTATAAGTAGTGACAAGAGAGACTGAATAAAAGTAACAAGGTAGTTGCCATGAACATCGCCGGGCGCAAGAAGATCAAATCGTCAAATGGTGTCTTGGGTTCAATTGCTGGTAAGCTTGCCAGCACATCGCATTTGGTTCGTGACAAAACAGAGAGGTTCAATTTCAGAGTTCACGGACACTGGGCCAAGCCAGATCATGTACCCACAAAAACCGTAGATGAGGAGTTTGAGGATCTTGTAGAAGAGCTAGACGCGATCACTGAAGCGTGCAGTGAAATGCTCAGACTCCATAAGTATTATATCTTGGTTTACACTGAGGTAGTGCTCAGTTCACAAAGAATTGCCAATTCCATTCAGGTGCTTTCAAGTCCAACTACCTTGCAAGGATCCAGTGCCAACGCAGACGGGACTAAAACCACGTTGTGCGAGAGAACCAGAAGTTATGCGGCCACGATGATCGAGATCGGGATTTGCCTCAAGGAGTCTCTCAGATCAATACCGCAGAATCTCGACGAGCGAATCAAAAGCTTACTCCTTTGTCTGGAAAAGATTCATGAGCACGTTGCTCTGAGGGACAAAGCTTTGATGGGATTCGATAAGGTCTACGACCGCTTCGACAGCATGACCATTCTAAGCACAACCAACGCGTTCACCCCCAAGCAAAAAGTGGAATATAGCACTTTGGAAAAAAAGCTTGTCGAGTTGCGCAAAGCTTACGATGACCACAATTCCCTTTTAAAGAATGAGTTGCCGTCTTTTTTCATGCTCGTTAGAAGCTTCGTCGAGCCTGTGATGCTGTTTTTGTTCTTTGTGCAATTGACCGCTGCATATCAGGTACATTCAAATCTTGCCCTGGTTCAACATCAACTTGATGAAAAGGACGTAGATGAAAAAAACCAGATACCTGATTTTCAACTCAGTGTTTCAAAACCTCCTGTTTCGGGTTTGCATGGCAATATGAGCGTCATTCTTTCAGGAAACGGCGCAAGCGAGAAAGCATCTAAAAGAAAAAAGCCACCCACACTGCAACATACGCCAGACTCCAGAAAGCCAAACACTGCCTCTGGTGATTCTGAGAGATCAGTTGGAAAGGATGTGGTTGGGTACTGTAAAGCTCTTTTCAACTTCTGCTCAGTCACAAATGCAGACCTAGAATTTCAGAAGAACGACGTGATCAAGCTTCATACCTGTGAGGGTGAATGGTGGACCGGCCTGTTGGACGGAAAAGAGGGGATATTCCCAAGCGTCTATGTGGAAAAACTCGAATGAAGTTTCAGCCTTCTTATGAAGCAGACTCAAAAAGAGAGTCTCAAGCTCTGATTGAGGACCAAAAAGAGTGTCCTTCCTTAAATTCTCGGGCTTTCCGAGAATTTCGAGAGTCCCGAAAAATCAACTTCTGTACTTATCGTGTCAGTTTTGATTCGTTGCTTCCCACAATCGCATACTGATTTTGTTTTTGGTATTTTTGTAGACATAGCCCAGAACAAAACTTCCTCTTGATGGGAATGTTCACATTTTGTAGAATGTCCCACCATTCCACAACCTCAGCATACGGCTCGACGACAATCATCTCACATTTGTCGCAAAAGTCTAAAAATTTTCCCTTTGAAATTGCAAGAGCTACCAATGGCTGCAAATGTCGTGGAATGGTTTTCTTCCACCTTTTAGTCTCGCTGTAAGAAACATCGTATTTACCAACTGTATTTAAGCAGATTGCCTTGAGAGAAGGAGAGACCCGTTCTCTTTGAAAAATGCGAATGGGGGAAACCCATTTCATTACCTTGTCTGCTCGTTTATTAGCGAATGGCACCTCCACCGCATCACTGGGCACTTCGAGGTAAGGGTTTGGCCCTGCACCCAAAGTGGATAATTCGGGAAGATCAAGGATCTGCGGGGGTAAGTACCTCAAATTGTTGATGCTGATGTTAAAGTCTGTGAGATTCCGGAGCTGGCTAATAGAATTCGGGAGATACCTTATTTGATTGCGGCGTAGACTCAAGACGTTGAGTTTTGTAAACTTGAACAAGCTTGGGTTGAGGACCTTGATCAGATTGTTGGTCAAGAATAGTTGTCGCAGCACTTGCGTGGGCCCGTTGTTGAATATGACCAAATTGTTCAAGTCCTTGACCTCATCTGGAATCTCTGTGAGTTGCATGCCATCTAGACTCACACAAGGAAGCACGTCCTCGAAACTTCTGAGAATGATGTTTCTTGCAGCCAGAAAATGGTAGCTACTGCCGCCTGGTTCCGCGGTTGGCTCAACTTGAGCGTCTGTATCAGTGGAGGGACACTGCCCGTGAAAAGAGCCTTTGAAACGATTGAACGCGTCAATGCCGAAGTCTGGTTCTGAACTCTGGTGTATGATACGGGAAATTGCTTTGACAGGCGACGTGTTAAGTGAAGGGCGGCGCCTTCTATTGATTGGGGATTCCGGAACCAGAATGTCATGTGCAGAAATGTCATATTCTGACGCATGGTCCAATTGCGGCGGGGAACTCGGGAGATTTGCCGTATCTGACCTAAAAGAAACTGCAGGAAAGCCTTCTGAATCATCAGGCTCTGTGGCATCCGTAGACTGGTCCGAACCAATTGCAGTGAAAGACGCAGACTGAAGTGCAGAGAAGTCTGACTGCAGCGGCTGGAAGAATTGGGCAGTCTCCAGGTCCGCGTTCGTGTCTTGTCTCTTTTTATCGTCGTTTTCATAAAAACTTTCTCCCATTTTCCTCTTGATTGAGGGAACCACCAGCAACTTCGGGCCTTTCACCCGCAAATCTGCTTTTGGCGGCGGGCCTGCCGGGCTGCTCATCCGAGTGTGATACATGCTGCTAGCGTTTTCATCAATGACATGTCTCTCCCGGGGCTCTGTGTTTAAAGAATTTCTTTGATTAGCTGAAAGTGTGCTGTAAGCAAAAGGAAGCAAGCCTGAGTTTTTCTCCATGGCGACCAAGACTAGCAACTAAGTAGTCTGGTGATAGATCCTGACGACAGTTTCTCTATTATTTTCGATCAATTCGTCCGGGCAAGCAGAATGAGCGACCAGAAGCTGTTGTGAGATATTCAAGATTATTCTTTTCTTTCACTTTCTGAAGTTACGGCACTAGACGCGCGGCCGGGAAATACAAACCGGGGCGCGTCTCCGAGCTAGGGCCGAGTTTCGCTTAGATCAACCCGCGTCTCGGTCAAAGTCATAACAGCATAGATCAGAAAAAAAAAATGATATATAAACGCATTTGGTTTAAAAGAAAAAAAAAAAAACAAAGAAAAAGAAGTTTAAAACAGGAATGTCTTTTTCGTGATGTGAGCAAAACGAAAAAGTAACGATGCTCGCATCAGCAAGCTGTAAAGTTTATTACAGCACTTCCTTTATTTCGGACCTTCGCTTTAGTCGTCGCCGCTCCGTCCGAGATGTGAGGGTTTTGCATGAACGCCATAATTCGTCGCTCTACCGTTTCATTCGATCAGCGAGGACAAATCATTATTATTTGACCAGTGCAGGAGTAAACAATAGAGTTCTAGCCACCAAAGAGGACCCACTTGAAAATATTATTCTGCCAAGTTGCATTTGCTCGATCAAGTCTGGTGCACTTGCACTGATCAACCATCTCACACTCTTCCTCTAATTTGATTCTTTTATTCTAGCTCGGTTCACTCAAATTTACCTGATATGAATGTAGCCTTGCATCTGTGATCTGTAGCCCAAACAGTGGTTCACGGTTTCGAATTGATCTCTCCAAAGTCTTTTTCACTGTAATAATGCTTGGCCACTTCGTCCACCCATTTTTCGTTGACGCGCATACAATTCCTCATAAACTCCTTGCTTGTCAATACTAGCTCGTGATACATGATCAACTTTGGTGGCGGCTTCACATGCGCCACCCCGGAAGAAGGGTGTATGTAAACAGGTTGTTTTCTTTTGAGCAGCACGTAGTTCGAACCTAATTTCGAAAGGCGCGCAAGATTGGGGAAGAACCCGCTCAATAGAGCCTTTTGAACTTTTTCCTCGTCAATTTGTTTTGAGCCAAGGCCATTAAATTCGATCCCAACTTTTTTGCAGAGTGTCTCCAACTGCAGGCACACTTCACGGGTTCTTTTCAAAGTTCGATACTGAAGAAAGTTGTCCTCACACCAGAGGCTTGAGTAGCCCGAATCTCTCCATTGATTCCATATGTTGAGAAGAGTCAAGTGATCACCCGTTGGGTGAGCGAACGCCTGTTTACGCTTGTCGGCAAGCTCACGCTTATCTTTGGGTCTATAAAACAAGCTGGAAGCCTCTGATAGCATGGATATGATGGCCAACACTTCCAGTGAGACAGCGAAATCCGAGCTAGTCAAGAGGGCTTTGCAGAACATGGGGTCAATGGGAAATTCAGCCATCTTGCGTCCCGTGGTCGTGAGTTGACCTTTCGCATTCATGGCTCCAAGCGCATACAAAAGCTCGAATGCTTTCATCAAGGTTTCCTTGCTGGGCGGGTCCATAAAGTCGAAGTTGATCAAATCGTTTATACCCATGGAGAGCAACAAAAGCACCACGCCACACAAATTTACCCTGAGTATTTCAGGAGTGGGGTTAGCCTGGAGCTCGTTATTGAAGGACCATTTTGTATAAAGCCTGTAGCATTTTCCTGGTCCAACTCTACCGGCTCTTCCCGCTCGCTGATCCGCAGATGCCTGAGAGCAGGGCACAACTACCAAGGACTCCATCCCAGTACTTGGATTGAACACGTTTTCCTTCACGTAGCCAGGATCGATGACATATTTGATCCCATTGATTGTGATCGAAGTTTCTGCGATATTGGTTGCAAGCACGACTTTTCTCGAGCTCGGGGGCGTGAGTTCGAAAATTTTAGCCTGTCTTGCTGGAGGCAAATTCGCATAGATAGGAGTGACAAGCAATGGCTTGATCAGGTCCCCAAGCTTGTCGCATGCATCGTTCAAGGTCTCCTCCATGGTCTCGATTTCCTCTTGCCCGGTGAGAAACACAAGAATGTCGCCAGGGGTCTCGTTTTTTGTATGGATTTGAAAAACAGTAGTGATGGCCGCCTGAATATAGTTCGCCTCTGGGCTTTTGGTAAAACATACATCAACAGGAAACCTTCTTCCAGGAATTGAAAAAATGGGAGCGCCATCAAAGTAGTCAGCAAATTTCTGCGCGTTGATTGTCGCTGAGGCCACGATCAACTTGAGGTCGTTCCGTTCACGGACCACATCTTTGAGAAGAGTCAAGATGATTTCGGTAGAGACAGTTCGCTCATGAGCCTCGTCAATCATCAAGGCCGAGTAGCTCGAGAGAAGTGGATCTGTTAGAAATTCTCGTAGAAGCATACCGTCGGTAAGGTACTTGATTGCAGTGCTTTTACCGCTGACATTTTCGAATCTCACGCTATATCCGACCTCCTGGCCCAATTCACACCCCACTTCTTCGGCCACTCGCCGAGCGACAGAAGTCGCCGCCACACGCCTCGGCTGAGTGCATCCGATTTTCAAGATTTTGCCAGAATTCGGGTCTTTGGAATACCCTTCTTCATATAAGTATTGCGGAAGCTGTGTGGTCTTACCAGACCCGGTTTCACCCACGACAATCAAGATTTGAGAGGCACGAATTGCATCGAGAAATTGTTCTCTGTACCGATATGCCGGGAGTGATTTTCTTACTGCCTGGATATCACTGAACTTGGAGGCAGGCTGTATATCCTCGCCGTCTTCTCCTTGGAGCTCGGCTTCCTCGGCAAAATCGACAAATTGCGACTCGTCAAAGACAAATTCGTACTGTGGCTGATTTGGTAGGAAGATCTGGTCAGGATTCAGAGACACGATTTCCCGAGCCTTTTTCATCTGGTCGGCCTCAAACTGATTGTCATACTTCTGCCTTTTCTCGTTTGGGTCGAGATCATTTGGGTTTTGGAGCTTAAGAAGATTGAGCTTTCGTTTGCGGTCAACAAATCCGTCGTCATTCGCATATTGATCTGGCAATTCGTAGTTTAGCAAAGACGACTCTGAAGAGTATATTTCATTTAGAAGCTCTGATTTCTCACGATATTCGTCCGCCTCTCGAGGCGTAAGATCGCTGAGAGCACCAAGACGCTTAACATCAATTTGTAGCCGTCTCACTTGAATTTCAAATTCTCGTCTTGGCCTATCACTATGTGCATTTTGGGGTACTTGAGCATTCCTGGGATGCGAGACTGCCCCAGCTCGTTGTCTAGAGGGCAGTGTTTTTGTATGATCATTATTGGTAGACTCCATTGCACCTGATCTGTAGTCTGAAACTCTTTGTTCTGGTTCGTGGCCGTTCTTTAGGTGTATAGATTCTGGTGATTCTTGCCTTATTTCAGGCTCCTCATCGTAAGCTTCCACGGCTCTTCGCCTGTATCCTCTGCCAGTCTTGACATCCATTATAAGCGGTTGACTGGTTGATGTGGCTCTCCCAATTATGGTGATGAGAAAGGATGAGGTGAAAGAATTTGTTCAGCTTCGACAGTGGGACACGAAGTAGAAGAAATCAAGGGTCAATCTAACCAATTGTATATTACGGCTATTCGCGTATCTGCGCGCTATTCAGATCAGTTATCACGATGTTAGCACGGATATATGCGATGCGCTGAACTCCAGTGTTGGCCAAATCCCTTTGAATTTTGAGAAAAATTGCTTGGGTATGCCTCTCTACATTGTAGCGGAGCTTAAATCATGGCTGGTTGATGAAGGTTGTGAATTTGTGCCGTGAACTCAGCCCTTGGTGTACTTTGGTGTTTTTGGATTATACAGATTTTGAATATCAGGTACACTTATATCGATTTTCGATCTTCTACTCTAGCCATCTGAAGACTCGTGATAATTCGTAGCCAGTTTCGAAATTGACTAGGCCTACTCACTAATTCTCAGGTTCTTTAATAAGTGCCCTTTGTGAAACAGATTTCACTAGCGATTAAACATCTTATCTGTGACCATATCGATCTCAACGAGTCCGAAGGCCAAAAGTATGATTAAAAGTTACAATACCTGTGATTTTTGGTGGGCCCCGCTCTTAAGTACTTTTGGATACTGCTCCCGCAAAATCCGAAAATAAACACGTCTGTGCAAGAGGGACTAGGCTTGATGCTGTTGGAAGCAGAATCATCGAATAGACCAGATTTGCAACTTTGATGGAAATCGAAAATGAAAACACGCTTGTCCCTTTTTTCAACTTTTTTGCAAAGACCCTAAATCCCAAGATACATTTCTCGAAAAAGCTCAAGATCGAGCAATTATGGAACGCATGACATTCATGGCCCTCGTATTTATTCAGATAAAGATATATGATGCGTTATGTTGAAAGCGTTTCACGATTGGCATTTTAGTACTCGATCCAACCAGAACGCATTTAGCAGAGCAGGGTAGAAGCTTTTGTGCTTCTCAAAAAGTTTCGTCTCTGCTTGTGACACTTTGTTTGAGTTCCCAAAAGGCTTCAAAACTTCGCAGATCGAATAAGTGAGGTCTTCTGACCAGGCGGAGTGTTATTCCAGAAATTGAAAACCACCTAGAAAATCGTATTTACAACTACTACTTCAGGATAGAACACTCAAAGCTGACTTGTATTGGGGTAGACTATCCCATCATTGGAAGCTTTTACGGAAGTAAGCATCTCAACTTCGTGTTGTTGAAGAGTCCGAGACACTACCTTCCAGAAGTGCAATCCGATAAGTCTTAACGACGATCCGATTGATAGAAGTAGAGAAAACAAATAAAGGTTGTCGGCTAAGTTTATACTCGCAATAGACTAACCCCTGGAAGTAAGCAAAAGGAGATCGAGGAAAATGAAGAAGGAGGTGTAAACTTAATGCGGTTGAACTTTGGCCTGATAAATTCTCCTGCGCGATAGCTATACAATTGAGAACAGACCCAGTACAAAGAAATTGTCAGTTTCTGGCTTTCTTGAAGCCTTTTTTTCACTGGTCCGTGTCGAAATCGATATCCGCCTGGCTGTTTGTGTCCATTCCAAAGCATACTGAAGTCTTCGATGCTAATAAACCAGATGAGTCCTGGTTAAATAAGCCTCTCTTAATCAGTGGCGATTTGAACTATTTAGTGCTTTGCGTAATTATCGACTTTACCGAACTTGATGTTTGCTAATTTTTCTATTGAGTTTTGTCTTATTTTTTTTGTTCATTTTTTTCGAGTTTTTCTTACATATTGAATCTCATATCGATTCGATTTGGTGATCCAGCCTTTAAAATATCTGCTTGTCCCGTTGAAACTCGTGGGTCTGTCCCTGCTTTAGCCCTAAGCTCATCCCTCATGCGCGGCTCTAGCCTAGGCCCTCGGCCCTAGGCCGCAGGGCATCGCTGATCTCAAGAAGGGCCATCTGCCAAGTCCTGTCGATCTTTAGTCTAAGGCCATTTGGGCACTCCAGTCGGCGAAGGACCAAATAAATAGAAATCGAAAAACGCCCGGATTGAGATAAAATCGCTTCTCATCAGTATTTTGTTATTGATAATCACTTGAAGTACCGACAAACCACTATATTCTGTCGTGGCCTGACCTCATCTCCACTTTGAGATTCTCTGGATTCACCTTAGCCTACTTATATACTCTAGATGAGCCCGCAATCCAAACCACACCTGACCAGAATTGCTCCTGATGAGCAGGGAAACTCATCTTTCTTCACTTCAATCCGAGAACTGGAACCACACACGCCCGTGAGCGGGATTGTCACCGAAACTCCGTCTCTGGAGAACCTTTCCATTGATACATATGTTCCTCCTTGGACAGAGCCCTATGTGATTGGAGTGGCGGGATTTTCTGGGTCTGGTAAGACCTCTATCTCACAGCAAATCATCCTGGAGTTGAACACGCCATGGACTGTGCTTATGCTGTTTGATAATTTCTACAAACCACTCTCTGCGGCCGAATCCAAGCAAGCATTTGCATGCAACTACGATTTCGACACGCCGGCCGCTTTCGACATGGATCTTGTCGTCGAGAAGCTCACGCTGTTGAAAAAAGGACACAAGACCGAGATCCCCGTGTATTCGTTCAGTCATCACAACCGCACAGAAAAAACCATCACAATCTACGGAGCCAACGTGATCATCATCGAAGGAATCTATGCATTGCATGATCCTCGACTCTTGGACCTCATGGACATCAAGATTTTCGTGGACACAGACTTGGACGTGTGCCTCGCCAGACGGCTCACGAGAGACATTTTGTATCGAGGCAGAGATTTGGCCGGGGCCCTCAATCAGTGGGAAACTTTTGTGAAGCCAAACGCCACCGCATCTGTATACCCCACCATCAGAAACGCCGACTTAGTGATTCCCAGGGGTCTCGACAATACAAGAGCCATTGACCTCATGATCAAGCATATCCAAAAACAACTCACCTCGAAGAGTGTATTGCATCTAGAACGGCTCAAGGCACTTGGCCACGGGGTATCCTTTGACGTATCAAGGCTCGCGAACTTGAAGATCTTGCCGGCTAATAACCATACGGCGGGCATTTACTCGATATTATTTGATGTGGCCACCGACCGCACGGACTTCATTTTCTACTTTGACCGTATTTCGCATCTTTTGGTCGAGGCTGCACTCGACACGTTGCAGAATTACACGCAAAAAATTGTGGCTTGTCCAAACGGAAACACATTCCAAGGTATTGTCCAGTCACTGGCTCTTGTGGCAGTAAGTATAGTGCGTTCGGGAGACTGTTTCATGAACTGCGTTCGGAAAACGTTCCCCGCAATTCCAACAGGAAAACTTTTGATTCAGAGCGACTCCCTGACTGGTGAGCCTCAGTTGCATTATGAGTCTTTGCCTCATACTGCCAGGGGGTCTGTCTATTTTCTCTTAGATGCTCAAATAATCAGTGGTGCTGGGGCTGTGATGGCAATCCAGGTGCTTTTGGATCACAAGGTCGAGCAAAAAAATATTGTGTTGATCTCGTATTTGCTGACGGAAATCGCAGTCAAACGTATTTTGAATGTGTTTCCAGAAGTCACAATCGTGGTGGGTAAATTGAGCAATTCGGAGATACCAGACAAAACGTACAATCCGGAAGGGTTTAGAGATTCAGACTGGCCATTCCGTACTCGGTTCATCGACCTGTTGTACTTCGGAACGGCGTAACGAGCATGGCGGCTAATAGAAGGAACAAACCAAAGATGATAATATTATGAAACAAGGGTTCAAAATTGGAAGACTGGGGGACAGAGAGACATAGCAATATGAGATCTGCTTACTTGTTATTAAGACTCTGGTTTATAATATAAGAAAGAGACTTTTTGAGAACTCAACGTATTTGGGTTGATTCCTTCTGTCGAGAGAATTCATCACTCACCACATATCAGGAATTATCCGAAGGATCGTGATCACACCCATGTCAGGTGCATTTTATTACTACGAGACTACGGGTGCTATTCAAGCAGCTTGCTCCAAACAAATAGGCAAGTTTGGGCATTTTGATCGAAAGAAATTTAGAAGATCGAAATTCGTAGGTATCGCCATTGACCCGCTCTTTGGTTTCCATTTCGGTTTCAAGCCGCAGTGTGCTAAGTAGCGCACTGATACCGACTCCGAAGATTCCGAGATAGCATTACATCCGAAGGTGTCACGGTTGACCACATCATTCGAATATTAAAACCCTTTATTTGTACCTTATTTATCACTTTTCGAGACCTGAATCTAGTGCACAAGAGATTAAATTTATTTTGTTCAAGAGAAAACAACAAAGACCGTAGTCTTTCTCATACACGGAGGCGTACTTTAAAGTCCGAGAATGTATCAACTTATCAAGAAGGAGATTAATCCCCGGGGGAGGAAAATGGCGGAACTTAACCTGCACTGAGAAGCAACGACTCATAATAAACAACGAAAAAAAAAAAAATCTACATTTGTGTCAGGTGGTCGCTCAGATGAAAAAAATTCTTTTCGACTGCCTCCTTCCGTTGACTATCAGATTTTCTAACAGTCGGATCTGGGGTAGAATCTTGAATCCCACCGGGCTCCTCTCACTGGTCGCTTTCCCTTAGCCTTGGCTCAGCTAGCTCTTTTTCATTCATTTTTTCTATATTTGTTTTTTTTTTTCGTTTTTGCCGGACTCCACAGCGAAGTGACCGCGAAGCCTGCTGCCTGCAGAAAATACCGAGAGATACGACTCTCTTCATGCAAAGTCTCAGGGCCGACCCGACCCCGCCAGCCGATAGGTACTAAACTATAAAGTATATATACACCTTGTCTGCCCCGCACTCAAACTTTATAAGCACTCTCTTTCTCAAATACCTTTGAATCAATTCTGCGGCACATCATGAGGCACATGACCACAATCCCGCGTGTTCTCGGGCGCAGGTTCCGCTCGAGCTTCGCTGCGGCCCCGAAACTCAGCTTATCGGATTTGAACCAATCCACAATCGAGGCCAAGTATGCTGTACGGGGCAAGATACCGATCAGGGCCGATGAGCTACGCCAGGAGCTTGCGCAGAACGAAAAATTGGCGTTCGACGAGATCATCAGTGCCAATATCGGTAACCCACAGCAGCTAGACCAGGCCCCACTCTCTTGGTATAGACAAACGCTTTCTCTTTTACAGTACCCAGCGCTCATCGCCCATTTGAAGCAGTTGGATGAAAAAACCAGAAACAGGCTTTTCCCGGCTGACGTCATCGAGCGTGCCTCGACGTTGCTTGGCAGCTTGGGCTCTGTGGGTGCATACTCACTGTCTCAAGGTGACCAAGTCGTGCGCAATTCTGTCGCCGAGTTCATTTCCAGAAGAGATGGATTCCCTGCCAAGGCCAGCGATATCTTCTTGACCGGCGGCGCGTCTGCAGCCGTGCTGTACTTGATCCAGGTCTTGTCTCGGGGCGAAAAGGTGGGGTTTTTGATCCCTATTCCCCAATACCCATTGTACACCGCGTCGATTGCGTTGAACAATGCGACGCCCATCGGCTACTACTTGGATGAGGCCAACGACTGGTCCACAGACCCAAAACAGATCCGGGACTTGATTGCCGAGAACAAGCAGAAGGGCATCGACGTCAAGTGCTTGGTGATCATCAATCCTGGAAATCCCACGGGCGCCATTCTCGGCGAGAAAGATATCGCTCTGCTCATTGACATAGCTGCCGAGCACGGCTTGGTGGTGATCGCCGACGAGGTCTACCAGGAAAACGTGTTCCACGGCCAGTTTGTGTCGACAAAGAAGGTATTGGCGAAGTTGCTCAAAGACGACCCAGAATCGTACAAAAACGTCCAGCTTGTATCCTTGCACTCCACCTCGAAAGGTGTGAGTGGCGAGTGTGGTCAGAGAGGCGGATACATGGAGCTTGTGGGGTTCCTGAAGGAGGTGCAAGACGTGGTGTTCAAGTTGGCCTCGATCAACTTGTGTCCTGTCGTGACTGGCCAGGCGCTTGTGGAATTGATGATCAACCCACCCAAGGAGGGCTCGCCTTCGTATGAGCTATACCAGAAGGAGGTCTCAGCTATCCACGAGTCTTTGGAAGAACGTGCCACGCGTTTGCACGAGGCTTTTAGCAAAATGACCGACGTCGAGTGCAACAAGCCGCAAGGAGCCATGTACTTGTTCCCTAGACTCGACTTCGACGAGTCTCTGTACGCGAAGTTGCATGAGGCCTGCAAAACTGAGGAAATTTCTATTGACGAGTACTACTGCACCGAACTTTTGGAGAGCACCGGTATATGCTGTGTCCCTGGATCTGGGTTTGGTCAGGTTCCTGGGACACACCACGTGAGAACTACATTTTTGCCTCCAGGCACAAGGTGGATTGCAAGATGGGAGCAGTTTCACAAGGAGTTTGTTGAAAAGCATAAGAAATAGATCACTGTGCTGATACTAAGCATCGTATAGCCAATAATGTATGTAGCAATCCATGGAATCCCGGCCGAGAATATACCCAGACGCCAACAGTTTACTTCATTTTTTTGCGTTTTTGTTTTTTTTTTTTTTTGAGAGAAAACGCACCTAGTGCTTATTCGCTCTTCTGCTTTACTGGCTCGCTGAAGTCGCCAAACGCACACAAGAGGGCCACGGAAATCCATGCCGGGAGCCAGCCCAAGGCTATCACGAACCACGTCCAACTCTGCATTTTCGGCCAAGACGATAGAAGACCATGGACAAGATTCAAGACGCCATCAGTCTCGCCACCATTGAGCACGTACCCGAGAATAGCAATTGCCGTTATAGGGGACGAAGCAAGAAGACACAACGCCACCTTAACTTGTGCCTTTGCCTTTATCAGGGATGAATGACTGTTCCGGGCCTGCGTGATGAGGTTTTGAATAAGCGTCAAAGGAAATGCACAAACGCCAATCGAGAACGCCAACGCAAAGTGCACAATCAAGAGCGCAACGATGAGCATGGCAATGAAGTAAAGCGCAAATGAAAGCATCATAAAAGACCCGGGTTTTGAGAACATTTGCACGCGCGAGCCGGCAATCACGGGCGCAAAAGATAATAGAGCCGTAGTCAAAATTAAAGTAATCGTCACGTACGAAACTATTCCATCTGTTGCTACAGAGGAAGCAACCAGGTCTTGCAAGAGCACTGCGGCTGCAAGACACATAGCCTCAATTCCGGAAAACACAAGCAAAACATTACCGATCTTCGACACAAAGTCATCCATGGATACGCCACTCGCATATGAATAGAGCGAGCTCACGGCAAAGGAGGCTCCGAGAAGCACGGCGGAGGGCAAGTATGTTCCAATCGATACGAAATGCGTTGGTGAAAGTAACAAGTAAAAGAAAAAAGACTGGTGGAATTTTTCAAGCAAGTTGTTTACAGAGCGGAACGATGCGTCGACAATACGCCCAAACTGCGTGATGTCTGGACCTTCCGTGCCGCGTGCCTTGATTGTGATGGCTTGGATTTGCCAGCCAGAAAACGCCTCACACCCGTCCAGCATTCTAGTGGCGCCCGTGATGGCCAATTTGAGGATGCCACGTGCTAAAACCTGGAGCCGTGACCAGTAGTCGCGTTTTTGGAGGTCCTCTTGGGCTGTTCCTTGAACGCTGACTTGGAACTGCTCGTTTCTGGCAATTGTAGTGGCCACGTTAATCAAGTCCAAGTTGGGCAATTGGCCGTTGAGGCCCTCGTACACAACTTCCATGTAGCTGAAGCTGTCTGACTCAGAAGGGTATTCCATGACGATGGCCGCGTCTATAGACCCTGCGGTCAAGTCCAATGTGGTATGGTAGGCCTCGACCCACGAGCGAAGCCGCGTGTGGCCGTCTTTTGGAAACACAAAGATGAGGTTTTTCGACCAGATCGACATGCGGGCAAAGTATCGTGCCAATGCAGGCGCCAACGCCAACCCACCTACATTTGAGTCGCCTTCGGACGTGAAGTACGGCGTCACAAGCACAAGCGCCTCGGTATTATCGCCCCGCGGCGCGTGCATGACCGCATACATGGTGCTGGAGTTCAGGTGGGCGTCTAAATGGTGCGAGACCGTCAAGCCAAAGTCTCGAAGCCAGCCCTCGAGTTCCCAGTTTTCCTCGGCCACTTTTCCAAAGTCCCATTTCGCCGTTTCGGCGCGGAACCCACGCACGTGGTTCCACTCAGTCTCGCGGAAGTACGAGTTGACCTGCCCCGGCATCAACGCGTTCTCGGAGATATACGTGTGGCGGAACTGGCCGTCCATAGGTAAGAGGAGGAGCCACGATATACTGATAAGGGCAAGCGCAAGGGAAACCAAGGGAAGGCGCCCGATAATTTTGGGCAAAAGCCCAAGCTTGTACACTTTGCGTAGCACGGTTTCTGCCAATGCCATTTTCGAGGGAAGAAATGAGTGTCGTGGCGGGTGTAACTGGCAGGGTGTAGAGCTTGTAGGTGCCACGAAACGGAGCGTAGGTCTCAGAATCGGTCTCGGTCTCGGGCCTTGTGGACAGGTACTGGGGCCAGAGCCTTGAGTCGCGCCTCTAAAGAATACCGTGTCGCGTTTGATGCTGGCAACTATGGAGAAAGATTATATAGAGTAAGGAAAAGGGAAATAAACTGAATATATATAAAAATTCTTCTGAACAAGTGATTAAAGAAAAAAAGCCAAAAATTCTAGTAAATAACATGTTTGAAAGTGCTGAAAGAATCAAATATGCGGTTTTCAAGTTCGTCTAACTTTTCGCTCTCTGTTCGCTCTCTGTTCGCAGTGTTCGCAACTAGGCGGCGTTATATTCGGGTTTGAACTTTGGTGGTGGCCATCAAAGTAAATCATTTCATTGATTACGCTGCGGACACTAGCAGATTTTTTGAAAAATGACCTCTTGAATAAAAATCAACGTAGCATTTGAATGGTACTACAGAGACCTTCACCTTAATTCTCGAGAAAATCATGCACCTCTGCAAAATGTCAAGTCATTTTAATGGAGTTTCTCATAGTCTGCTGATCGATCTCCTCATTTATGATGAGTTGGTCGTCTCACGAACTGCTTTTTTCTTCCCGCTTATCCGAGATCAATCAGGATTTTTTTAATACCTGTGTACCACGTTAGGGCTTCAATAAAAAAAAAAAAAAATACAAAGGCTTGACCTTTTTGCTGAGTGAAAAAGTCTGCCTCTTATATAGCCATAGAGATCATAAAGCTTTTAGTGACATGGATCATGCACAATGATTGATTCAGCAAAAGGTTCGGCATGATGAGTGGATAAATATTCTGGTGACAAAGCTTACAGATGGTTCAAAACATGATCTGATTGTGTAACTCCTTCGACTTTTCTGAGAAATACTCTACTCCATTGATTTTTTTATAGTATCCCGTTTCATGGCAGTTCTCCGCGGCCCAATCAGAACAACAGAGGCCCTCAGATGGAAGTTTGTTAATTTGAAACTCGAAAATTTTGCTCCGCACTTGCTCGAGTAGGTAGACTCATGCAGTTAATCGGTTCAACTTCTTAGCTATATCTTTAGGATTCGAGCAAAAGAAAAGTGTAGTCTATCTCGGACGGTTTCTGCAGTCGCTAAAACCTCAAGCGAGCTTATGCCTCAAGGCCGATGTCCCAAAGCCGATGCCTGAAATTAATCGCGATTTCCAGGACATCAGATCAGATCAAACTTCTAAACCTCCAATATACCCGTACCAGCTCATCGACCTGAACAATTCACCACAGCAAAGGCTTTTCTTTCATGACAAAAAGCGCAAAACTATAACATGTACTCCAAATATTACAAAGCATTGTATCGTAGAGTGAACCGATTGCCACTAGACGAGCGCAGCATTAGACATGCCAAACAAAACCTCAAGTTGCAATTCACACAATCCAAGGTAGCACCGACACACTCAGTGGTAAATCGCAAACTTTACGATCGTGCCATCAATGTCTTCGACAGTATACTAGTTGACGAAAAATACAAAGATTTTGACAAGCTTCTCAGCTTAGTGTACCAAGACCTAATGTCTCAGCCTGCTTGGATCACTGATTTTCATCACACGCGATATGGTGCTTTCAAAAAGACATGGCCCCAAGTACATCTTATAGACGAGTTTGGCGATGCGAAAAGCCGAAGAAAGTATCACGACGCACTTTCTGAGATGCAGCCATTTACCAGATTTCTGTTTCTGGAGGCAATGAATATTCCTAAAGACACTGACTTGGGCTCCCTCACTCCACTCAAAAGACCAAAACCGAAGGATTTAGTTTCTAAAGAACAAAAGCTTTTGGATAAACTCTTACCATTTCATAGGTTTTTGAAAGCTAACGCCAAAGTATTGCTGGATACACAGATACACATGCTCGAAGTCTGCTACAAAGCTAGCAGATATGGACTTCCGCCTAGCATTGCCACCATGGAAGCCGAACTCAAGAAAAAGGTCAACTACGCCAAGTTTTTGTTGAATACCTTCAAGCCTATAGGCTTGAACGACTTGCTGTACTTGATCGAGTATGTCACATCTAGCCCAGGGCCACAGCCAAGTATCAATCCCATCTTTTTCCAGTACATGCTAAGGAAAAGAAACAAGGAAAGGGGAAAGCTTTCTCCGGCCATACAAAAGTATGTGAGGCACAAACAACTTATTCCCAATGAGCGAAACATTCTCCACTGTTATCGACAATATATTGTCAGGCAGTTCTATGTGGGCGAAGACGGACAGTATTCTTTGAGTCCAATGCAGAATATTTATGAGTAGACTCGAAGAATTATGTAGTCTTTTTTTGTTTCATCCATTATCAACAACCTCGTGTCTGATTTATTTGAAGCACCATTCGTGGTGACAAAGCTGGGCCGCTTAATTGAAGTGTCGGGATTGAACTCAAGGGCTCTCAAAAGTATCATCTCGTCATGGTGCATCGTTCGCTCATCGAACGTCAATCGAATATTCTCAACCACGCTTTCTTTCTCGTCTACTTCATATAAGATCAAGAGATCGTCTTCCGTCATGAGCTTGTGCCATTTTATTTTTCCAGGAAATATCAACTCCATTGTGGAAGTGTCGTTTTCCATTCTCGTGATTTGTAACAAGTTCTCGTGGACAGAAGTGATCCATTTTGCAGCACTGTGTGTCTGAAGGTAGCTCTGTGCCCCATCAGACGTGGCATGAAGTGGAATTGTGGGCTTGAATACAGAATGCCCAGCGAAATATCTTTCCATGTCCACGATAGTACTTCTGAGTTGGTCCAGAAGATCGGTGATGTGAGACTTAAGAGTCTTATTTGTTGAAGACTTGCTCAAGAGCGTTTCGTGCTCCGAGAAGTCGAGTTCGAGCTCTCGCATCAATACTGAGTTGAACATGTACTCGCTGAAATACTCCATAATCAGAGATGCCTTGAAGTCTAGAGTTGGATGCTCTGTGAAAAAAGCTTCGGGGTCTGAATCTTCCTTCGAGAGTTTCTCGATAACTTCGACCTTGACCCAGTTCAAATACTGATTGAAGTACTCGTGTTCACTATTGAGCTTCCATAGTATTTCGTAAATATGCTTCACAAGGCCTTGAGTTAGGGAAATTGCACTCTGCACAGATTCCAAGGTAATTCCATAGCTTTCCTCTTTCAAAATCTTGGCGGTCTTTGCCAAGGCCTCTAGGTAACTAAGTAGGATGATGAGTTTTTCCAGTCCCAAAATCAATTGCGTGAACATGACTTTCCTTGAGTTATCATATACCGCATTTCCCAAAGCCGAGAGTTTCAAAAGCCCTCGTTCACCGAATTGATTGAGCCAATAGTCTTTTGTCAGTCTCTGAATAAGACCGGTGAGAAGCATCTCACCAAGATTGATCACAATTCTATCCTCGACTTCGTCGGCCAGGGGGAAATGCGTCATGACATCCACATCTGCGTAAAGCGTGTCTTTGAAGTTAGACAAGTATCGGTCGTAAAGAGAGAGAAACTCTTTTGACTCTTTCTGCATCGCGCAAAGCTGATCTTTGATGTGATTGATGATGGAGTTTATTTGCGCCGCGTACCGGATGGAATCAAAAAAAGTCTTTCTGCTTCTTGATCCCTCGACATCAATACATAGCTCTTGTAAATGCAATTGAGACGAAGTGTCTTGCACAAGAAGATACTGCCGGAAGAAATCCCCGCATATCGCATGCTGAAGAACTTTTAACTCTTTACTTGGAAGAGAAATGTTGGAGACTGTGTGGAGATTATTAAATGTAACAGAAAGGCTCGAATCGCCGCTAGCAACAAGAAGGTAATCGATGACTCCATCGCTGGTCGTGGTGTTTGTGACCAGTGCTGAGCTGAATTGAGATTTTGCGGTGAGTTCTGTAAATCCAGATCCGTCAGTAGACCCCGCATCAACTTCATTCGATAGTTTGGGCATCTTACTAAGAATCTCTACTCGGAAAAGATCTTCGAAGTCTACAAAATTTCCGTCTGGGGTAACAGAATCTGTCACATTGATTGACACCCAGCTCATAAGCGAGATATCCAGATCGGCATTCGTCGAGAACTGGTTGATAAGTTTGCCACTGTTTGTATCATAGACTTTGATGGTGCGATCTGTTCCTGATAAGGCGAAAAACTTCCCGCTATAGCTCCATTGGAAATGTAGTATTTTGGCTCTATTGTTGACAGAGTAGACCCGCTCACCATCTAGGCGGAAAACCCAAATCGAAGTTTGGTTCATTGACACTGCCAATAAGTCAATTTGTGGACACCAACTTAAGATGTTGCCATCTGGGAACCCGACAATCTTGTGACTAGCACAAATTTCAAACTCTTTCGGTGGAGGGTTCATGTAAAATAAAATAAAATTATTCTTTGAACAACAAAAGCTGGCAACACCTTGTTTTCCGAGAAGCTGGTCCTGGTATCACGCCAATAATCTGCAATAACTAGTCAGTTACACTCATGCTACGCGTGAGGTGAAGGCGCGGCAACAAAGTTACAAACCATCAATTTTTTTAATTTTTTAAAAAACATCATATTATAGGACGCCGCGATAGATGTACAGGGAGTACGTCCACCCGGGGCTCAAAAACTATAAAAGAAAAGAACCTATAATAGATCGCAACATCAATCTAAGCGAGTAGGTGCTATACATCTGCTACTCCCAAAGCTTCCCCAGGGCTGCTGCCCCTTATGAAAGCCTCTACTCAGATTGACATCAACCTCTCGTATCGCGTGAAGTCAACGCCCCATCGGATGTGAACTCCGTGGTATATCCTACTCAATTGTTTTCAGTTTTAGAAATGGAGCGAATAGACGATCAAAGAACAGGAACTTATCTTACACTTAAGGCTTTTGAAAAACCCTTTAAGTTACTTAGAAACAAGAATTTGAAAATCAGTGTTCGGCTCAAATCTGCCTTTTACTGAAGAAACATCATATGGAGGCCAATGTAAATTAAGTCTTTGGACCTCTCAACGCCAGAAGTAAAAAAAGTGCAACAGATTTGGAAACTCAACGGCATAAAAACCTAAAGATCATGCACCAAAAATAAATACACATGGGCCTGAGTTAAATTGACCAATTCGTTTTTTCCTGAGCTTCGCAGCCTCTTATTTTTTGTGACAAGACAGCCGGTACGCAACTGATACCTCTTCGATGGAAAATTTTTGATTTTCAATATGCTCAAAAATCCACTTCGCCCAACAATGTTTGAGCCTGCATCTTAAACAATACAATATATTCACTTCGGGCCAAGACAAAGTTTGCTTCTTCATTAGTGTCGAAGATGAGTGGAAAAATTCCCTCTCCTCTCTTCGATTTCCATATCTGCTCAAAGCGAAGGCTTTTTTTCCTTTTGAAGCGATGTTTATTGTTAAGTAATTCATTGTTCTCAGAAATCGAGAAATGGTAAATTTTGCGAGGACCAATGGACTGCGCACTCTGGCGTATGTTCACTTTTCTGGGTTGGATTGCAATGCACTAGAATTCCTGAAATTTCAGGGATTAGCATTGTCTTCTTGCATCTTGTGACTGATGTTGTGTTCTTTTCCTTTTGGTCTTTCCATTTTTCAGTAGCCAATCTCAAGCTTGAGACAATTCCGCTCTCTTACTCCCCTCAACATGAAGAGTATTTAAAGAGATGAAAGGATTAAAAAATTGCATCCGAAAGACTCAGATTCAACATTGTAGAATGAAGGTTGCTCCAATTATACTTATCGTCGCCATAGTCAGCGGATCTAGTATTAAAATTCGTCGTCCAGGGGCTGTTGCGGCATCCTCCCACAGTGAAGTGGATGGTAACACTGACGTCTTCCGAGAAAGTAAGAGACACGTCAGGCCTGATGCAAGAAAATGGATTAACTACAACTTGAAAAATCTCGACGATTTTCAGTTTCCAGGTGAGGATGAAGATGTGATCGAGTACCGATCCAAAGATCTCGAAGACTTCGTTTTTCCAAAAGAAGATGAAGAAGTGTTTGAGAATGAGCCAGAAGTCCATGTTTTGAACAGCTTGAGCCTGAATGATGGCCCCAGCTCGCAATCTGAACTATCCAAACAGATAAAAGACTTTTGTGTTGACTTGGGATCAAAGGCACAAGATTATAGCAATTTTATCTGGGGTTTATTGAGGGAATCGAAACCGTTTGTGCAAGATAATGCAATTAGAAAGAAAAGCACGGATCAAGCCCCAGAGGTTCCCATTCCAGCCCTGGAATTTCTGATCGAGGAGGTGTTAGAAGGAACTGAAGAAAGCAAATCAACTGCCGGCGGAACGGATACTGAGAGGTTCAATGACCTAGCTGGCGATAGTCTTCTGGAGGACGTGTCGATTGAAGAGAAAATTAAAAATCCCGAGATACGGAAACTTTGGCGAAACATGGAACAGTTGCGCATCAAACTGGCAAAATTACCCAAATTCAAAGAGCATTAGTTGTTGAATTGAAGCTGTTACACTGTGGTTTTATATGTTGGCTTACACTTATGATAATTGGTTGGTTTACGAACAAACACAAAACATTATGCCAATTGATTACAATGTTATCAAAAGCCGTATCACAACTAGAATTTTTGGCTTTTCGTATAATACATTTAAAGTCAAGAGATCGTATAAATAAGCACAGAATCGTGTAGGGCGGCTGGTGTATATTGCTGGCGGCTAGGCCAACCAAGCAACCACAAAGCCCTCCGGACGGGAAACTGCTGAGAAATTGAACAAAGACAGGCAAAGAATTGAATGTGGCGAGGCAAGCGAAGGTGACTCGCCGAAGCGGTGCAGCGGGAGGCACATGGGGTTTGTTGCTTATTTTGTGGTTGACGAACTGATAGCTTCGAAAACAGGGGTGCTGGCGTTACTTTCGCCTGAGCCATAGTGAAAGTCTTCGACTAACGGACTGCCGCTTGCTTGGCGGAGATTGTGTTTTGGTATTGTTCTCTAGAATAAGACTGTCAACAGACACATTCTTCCCAGATTTTACATCTTGTTGTGGAGGACAGGTGATTGCAGGTTCTGCAGTTGGTTTGAGACCATTTTCCTCTTCCAAAGAGCCCATGAAGCCCTTGTATTTGGCTGAGCCCTGCGTTATAGGCTGTTCTTCCACGTCCAAGCTGCAAACCGACAGTTTCCGAGACGTCAGGAGAGTCATGGAAGTCACGTGGTTCGCTTCGCTTTCCGGGCATATATCAAAGAGATTCTCCAGAGAAGATACGATAATTGCGGCAGGATTCTCATTTTTGGCCGAGCCTTGTGTTTCCGTTTCGTCTGTCTCCATCGGGAGACGATCTGAGGATCGTCCTGAGCCTTTGGAAATGAATGAAAATCGCTTTGAGCGGTTTGCGGGCGAAGCATAGGCTTCCCAAAACGAGCTAAATTTCTGTGATATTGACGACCGCCTGCGGCCGTCAAAAGAGCCAGAGATCGAGAATTTGGGCGGCGACGCTTGGTGCAGAGAGTAGTCGGTCAAGGGCGATGTGGACACAGACTCCGAAAATGTCATGGACGTGGTATCTGGGGCAGTGTCAAACTCCTCAATACCACCGAGTAGCCCCAAGTTCAGGCAATACTTGGCGACAAATGACTCGTAATTGTCCAACAAAAACTCTAGTAGGTTCTGGTACAACTGAAGATCTGCAACTATCCACGTTTCAAAGAGATATTGCTGGAACACAATTGCGAGGTTTGCATTGGGCATGCGAGTTTCATCCTGGTGCGCAGACACACACCTCAAGACCGACAAATAATATATAAAAATGGCGTTTTTGCGGGCCAGGTTCTTCGTCACGAGAAGTGCAGCGAGCGAGTCCAACTTTTCTGCTATAGTGCGGGGCGCAGAGAGCCGAGGATCCTCGGCTTCCTCAAGCACAGATTCTAGTCCGGAACTGAAAGATGTAGATGTGCTTCGGTACGATTCGGAGCCTAGAAGACTATCTTTCCGAGGAGGTTCCACAAAAAGCGCCCGAAGCTGCACAAGAACCGCGTGTGGGAAAAGGCCGCCTATACTGTGAAGATAGTCGCGAGTGAACTTTTTGGCTATTCCCGAAACGTCATGAGGAGACGGGCTAGTCTCGTCGAGCCAGGCTTTATATGTTGCGTAATTTGTAGTGACGTCCCGCATGCGTTTGATGGATCCAGAAACACGGAAAATGCCTTCCACCAACCCGTTTTCGAGAATATACTGGAAACAGTCCACGAGCAAAGAGGGCACTTCCGCAGTTAAGCCCTCGGCATTGACTGTTTTTGTGGCAAATGCAGCCATCGAGGCCGGCGACACATCTAGATTTGCGCCAGGCATATTTGCAGTCGATGTGATTTCGTTTCCTTTGGAGATAAAGAAGTTGAGTGGCGCTCAGGAAGGCGTAGAAAGTTGCACAGTTGCTTTGAGAGTGAGCCTCTTTTGAATCTGGGATCAGACGTGTCACCAGCAAACGAAAGAGCTAGTGGCGAAGAGCAGCTTCCTTCAGGCCTAGAATGCCAATAATCAAAGACGTCTTCGTGTTTTTTCTTTTTATTTTATTTATTTTCTCTTTTAGGGCAAAAGCGATTATTAGCAACTCAAGAGAAGAGCGTAGCTGACTTTTAGTATGACGCAGGCTCCTATAGCAAAGACTGGTAAGGTTTGATCATGCAACGGAGATTTCGCGGGGAAGCCTCAGTACTATATCAAAGCCACAACGAGATGAAGAGGCGAAGCGGAAGTAGGGTGGATGGCGGTGATGACGGGGCCTATGGTCGAAAAGAAAAGACGGATGTAGTGGAGGAGAAAGAAAAACCAAATAAAAAATAAGGTAGGCTTGGAATCCTAGAAATTTCCGATACAGACAGAGAAGAAAAAAAAAAATCTCCAAAAAAAAGTAGACTGGGCCTCATAGCCGTCGACTGGGCCCTAGATCTTTACGTGCGCCGCAGATGAAAAGGCATGTGGAGAGAATCTTGAGTGCCATGCTACGCGGAAATCAAAAAGACCTCGCAGAATATATCACGAGCCCTGCTCATCATATGCCAATTTAGGCAGGTGGTCAGAGGATTCGGCACGTCCACGGAATGCGGACTTGCCATCATGTTGCAACGACAACTGCCGTGCTTCCGTGACCAACAGAGACGTCATTTGAAACTGGAACAGGAATAGGCTCAAAGGAGCAGACTTCCATTGTGTCTCATATAATTTGGCAAGGCAAGGCCTCGCTTGAAGCAACGCTCATTTTCTATCGGCCCTATATTTAGAGCTAGAGGGCTGGTCTAGGCCATGGCAGCCTGCGGCGGGATAGGGAGACCGCGAAACATCTCAGGGCGCGTTCTCTATGCCACACTGGGCTGTTTGGTGCAGAGCACTGCGTGTGGGAAGTACCGCGCCTGATTTGGGCATGCCAGTTTGGGGGTCATTTCATCAGCGCGTTCTGGCTCCGAGAGAAGGAAAGAGAGGGATAGAAGATGAAGGAGGAGTAAAGAGGGAGGAGAAAGAAGGGAATGAAAAAAAAGAGGGAAGGAAAGAGGGAGCAAGGGGGAGGTTGCATGCGCTATTGCATAGTTCTTGCCAAAGTTTTGCTCAGGCTTGCGCTTTTTGCCAATTCTTTGACTCTTTCTCTCCCTTTTGCCCGAGTCTCACGCGTGGTGGTGCCTGAGGCTGTGGCCCCGTGTCATGACCAATCGAGCCCGCGCACTCGTAATTCATCTAAAGCCTTCAGCTGAGCCTAATTGTTATTGCCCGCCACTTTCTCAACAACTTCCTTCTTTTTTTAGATCGAACATTGACTTACTCCTCCAAAAGCCGCCGGCTATTCATTCTTTTTCGATGCCTCCGGGCTCGGCTTAACGCTTAGACATGCCTTGTTCTCACCGAGAGATGTATCAGGGCAAGTGCTACAACAGTCTCCCTGGGCCCAGGGCCAGGCTGAGGCGCTAGGCCCAGGCTCATGCGTGATGCGCGCGGGCCTAGATCCTCCCTGCCTGTGCTTGTGGGCCCAGACTCAGAGCCAACGCGCGAGTGTATGGGTCCAAGGCTTGGTCCGATCTTGCCGCGGGCCCGGAGCCCGGCCGTCGTGGTTTGCACCAATCAAAAGCAAAATAAAAATAGACCCGCGGGCGTTTATGGCCTTGATTGGCTCTCCCTATGGGCCATTGAAGATCCTCTGAACTCACTTGCTATATTTGGCTGCCATAGGTATGACACGCTCCCTTGACGTCGGCAAGATAAGTGAGAATTGCTAAAAGTCTATTTCTTCACGGCCCTTTGTATACACAACTTTCAGCGTTGCTTTAATGTATTTCATGTCTCTTTTTGTAGGAGAATTCTTCTCTTCTTCATGTATTTTTTCTCGTCTGTGAAGATTATCATAACCAGTGCTTATATGTTGAGCACTTGGCGAACTTGGCGGGGCATAATGTTGTGGCTCAAGTTGCAGTGAAAAAATAATGAAAAAATGTCATGAAAGGCTCGCGCGGCGTTTTGGGAATTGACTTTTGCTAATGCGAACTCAACTTGGGTTGACGATGCGCGATCAGACGCGTCGCATGAGCCAGAGGAGATCAGACGTGTCATTCCCGCTTAGCAGGGAAGATTCTCAAGATGTCTATTTGGTGTTTTGCCTCTCTTCTTTTCGGTGTCTTTGATACTTCTTCTTTCTTATCATTTGATGCTGTGGAATACGACTTGTGAGTGTCAGGAAGCCTAGCCTGGTTTGTATTAGCCTGCAGGCCTAGTTGGCCAAATATTTCAGATACTTTTTCCCCAATGAGCAAGTATCAAGCCTACGGCCAACTCCGTCGCCTCTTCAGGGTATAGAGGTAAGTAAATCTGGATCCCCAGTGTATCTGTGGACCCAGCAAGCTAGTACGACATACATTATGGATATGAATACAATACCATTTAACGTTTACGAGCTGATGTTCGATACTCTTGACCTAAACACGCAAGAACTGATGTTTGAGACTATCGGACATAACAGGAAGTGAAGCGCAGTCACCTCGTTTTTTTCGAAAATGAATGGCTCAGACTGTCGAATATCAAGTCACAGAAGAGGTCGGCCAAGACGTGTTATCATATCCGTATGATTACTGTCATGATCTTTATTTCTTTGAATAAATTGATCTGGAGGCACATTCCCAAAGTCGATTGATCAGACTTTAGACAGAATCCGGGTCCAGCTCGGATCCATCTTTCTAAAGGCCCGGGACTTTGCTTAACACGTCCCGCTTTCGAAAGTAAGTTTTGCTTCTAATTCTATCTCAATTCGATTGTGCATTCAAAGTCTACTCTTCTATGCTTTTGCATCTGCTCTCTTAGCGACATGAAGTATTGCCAAGATAGTGACATAAATTTCATATGTGAACAACTTTTTTGGAAAATAGACGCAAATAGTTGTGAGATACTCAACTTTTGTTTCCGTAATAGTAAGCCTAAATCTGGAAGCAACGATCCATGCAGACTCTTTAAGGGATCAAAGGAGGTTGAATTTTCTGAAACCCCCCTCGCGAGCCTGCCATTCTTGTGTTTCTGGCCAAAGAAAAGAGTGAGAGTCATGGCAGTGTATGCAAACCCTTATGCCAAGATATTTCACCTCCGTGTCGCTGGTATTGCCTGACCAACGAGCTCAGTCAGAACTCTGTTGGTAGTGAGCCTCTTCATTATGGCGAGAGTATGGACCATTTTAATGATCACAGACCTTCAAATTTGAATAGCGAAAACACATTCTCAGGTCGAAATAGTACACACTTGACTCTGGGCTGTACATTTGAAGGCCTAAGTAGTACGCCCTAAGGTCCCACGAACGCTCTATTTTTCCTCAGGAAGTTGAGATGGAAATTGAATTAGCAGACAATGAAAGATGAAATTCTAATGAGTTACTCACACTTAAGATAGTTAAAAATCGGGATTTAAGAAAAAATATTCGTCTACCAGGAGAACCCGCTTTTGCCACAAGTATAAACAAGATCTATTGAGGAGAATGATTTCGCGCATCTAACAATTCATTATCAATTAATCAATTAGTTCTCCGTGCGATAAAGTTCGCAAGACATTAATGTGAGCGTTGTAAAAGGGAAGACGTCTAACAGAAGCAGTTTTTTGATAACGTATCATCTTTTCATACATCAATTCTTTATAATTCTCGTGGTAAACCGGAATGATTTAGACGGTGCAACGATCAAGATACTATGCTAGCTCGATAATCTACAAATACAACTAATATAGAATCTTAATTAAAAAATCGCACCAAATTTTTTCATTTTCCGTTCGTTCGAGCCGGCTTGAAGTACGCGAATTGTGTTCTGCCACTGGCGAATGACTTCAAGATCAAACGAGAATTTTTCATGATTCCACTTTCAATCATCTTATTCATTCAGGAAATTGCTAGCGCTCTTTCGAATGATATTATGAAAAAAAGTGTAGAGAAGACCTGCTTTGTGGCTTGCGTGTTTTAGTTGACTTGCCTTGTGGCTATTCGCAGCCGACTCTGGCTAACTCAATTTTTCTCAAGTTTAACGTATGATCTAACGCCAAGAATTCATTTCTCGGACATTAATATATAATTTCAGCTCCTGTTTTGTTATAGGAACTAAGGCAATTTCCCGCACATCATTGCCTTGGCGGAGTACTTCATGCTAAAACGTACTGAGACCAAGCCAAAGCGAAAGCCTCTTCACTTTGGTCACGTGCTCCATGTCACGCGCGCACAGGACGGCTCAATGTAGTCAACAGAATTTTCTTCAGATCGAACACACACTGACTTCGAACCATTCCCGCAAATGTTGACCCAAAGAATAGAAAGGCTCGCGGCGCTGTCTTTGGCTCGTTGTTTTTCGCTGTACTCCTTTGCGAGCCAAGAAGTGGTGCTCAGAACGATCCGCCCCTCGCCTAAGCTCACGGCCACTAAGAACCCACAAAAGATAGCTTTAAGAGAGGCCAAATTGAGAGCTAAACAGCAGGTGAGGCCACAGGAGCATCTATTGTACATGGATGTGCCAAAAGCCATGAGATTTATGCGTGCCGCGGAGGTCGGCAAAAGACCCGAGATGACTACCGTCTCTTTGCAAATAACCGTGATTCCAGAAAAAGGCTCGCATCCATTACAAGGCCAAATTGTATTTCCAAAGTCTGTGAGACCAAACAACACGCTTATTTTTACAGACGACGCCGAGCAAATCAGCAAAATCAAGGCTTTAAAAGAGCACACACGAATTGGTGGCTTGGACTTAATCAACGAGATCAAGGGAGGGTTATCTGTTGGTTCATATACCCAATGTCTTGCACACCCAAGCATGGTTCCGCAACTTGGACAAATAGCCAAGATTTTGGGACCCAAAAACTTGATGCCTTCTTTGAAAAAGGGAACGGTGGCGGAAGACGTTGTAGGCCTCTTGAAGAAAAATGCATCGGCATATGTTTTCAAGCAAAAGAAGAATCAGCTCTATTTCCCCGTGGGTCGTTGTGATTTCAGTGACGAGGAAATCATCGAAAATATCAAGGCTGCATCAAAAGCTGTTTACGGATGCCAGCCTCCGGGAACAAAAAACCCAAACTTGATTGGGCTCTGTAGCATGAGCAGTACAATTGGCCCATCCGTCATTATTGACTTTAAGAGTTAGACGTTCAACTTGTAAATAGAAATCTACTCATCGAAGCTTTTATGTGAAAAAATCTTGAGATCAGCAGGAATCCACTGTAAGCCTCAAGGCTCTAGTTCCGCAAAATTTGTTTTGTATTTAGTGGTCGAAACCAATCTGAATCGTTTCTTCCTGAGCTTTTCGGAAAGAAATAGCCAATCGAATCGACTCTTCATTTTTATTTCTTTAAGCAAACAGCGGGCAAAACGTCAAGACTACACTTATTGACTAGTTTCTTACAGATGCACCAGAAAATTTCAAAAAAGAAAAAAAAAATTAAACAGCCCTGGGCAGTGTTCTTCTTTTACTGAGTCAGTAAAATCTGGCGAAGGTAAGGTAAAGTGCACAATTTTTTGGTGCTTAATTTGTCACCCGACTTGAATTTACAGTCCTCAAATCAGTGCTGAAGCTGAAAAATGTGCAAATTGGCTAAAGGTAAATTTCGTCAACTCGTCATTTGGTATGAGCATGAAAACGTTGATTGAAAATATCAAACCGTGCCTCAATACGAGGTTCGAGAAGACTTACTGGTCAGGTCAGCCAAGACGCCCTAAATCCAACAAGAGGTAAAACATCATGAAGTAATATTGTAAGCGCTCATGACACTGTCTTCGCCCAGCTTCGACGAATTACTTGTGCATATTGGATAGATAAGCCAGGAATCGAATGAGGATTTCTAACTCATGATATTTCCCGACTTGATGGTGAAACGTTTTTAGTTTCTAAGTGGCATAATGTTGGCATTTATTTTTCAGACCAAATAAATGATCACAGCGTGAATCATTTTGCCAACTTTGCCAATTGCACGAAGTGCACGAAATCCCCCGTTCTTCTCAATTAGCCAAAGGTCTCTCTACTTTTTTTTTTTCTTTTCTTTCTTTCTTTCTTTCTTTCCGCCTTTCTCTGCTCCAGCTTCTTTGCTCGTAAAATCTTTCACTGAAGCCCTGTAGAGCATTGTCTAACTTGGGCTTCGTGCCATTGAGTGGGTGGAACAAAAAGGTTTCTTCGCCCACTCTTTTCACCCGGTTGAATGTGGAGAGAAGTCGAAACAGCCAAGATAAAAGAAAAATTGCATGTGATAACTGCTGAAAAAATTTGACCCGTCGTCAGGACAACGACCGTGCATAAGATCACCTATATATTCTACAACAAACCGGGCGAAGCCAGTCGAGCGTCATCGCACGAGGCGCCCGAGCTCGGTGATACAACTCAGACCCTGGAGTGACCTCATGGCCCTCGCAGCGAAAAACATAGCAATCGATGTCGGTCGCAGGCGCGGCTATCACAGATTAATACAAAGTAATATCGAGAGATGATGTTTGTTTCAGCAAGCACTTATCCGATTTAACGAGAAAGCCTGGACAGCAACTTGCTGTAGGTACTCAAATTCAGTGGAAAGCAAAAAAGAGAAAAACAAATACGCGCTTTTCTCAATTAAAGACGGTGACCGAGACAGAAACAGAGACCGACAACCTGTTCAAAATGGCGCGCTCTTGACGTATGGGGCGTGACATAAACATGCGTCGCAACGAAGCCTAGGGCTCCCGCGGGCAACTTCCGCAAGCCTCACCGGAGTCGTGCCTCGTGGGCCGAGAAAATAAAAACAATGCCCATATGCAAAGAAAGAGTTTGGCAATCTCGGACACGAAGTGCGGGGAATACACGGAAGGGTATGTCAGCGAAAAATCACCCTTTACTCGCATCAGCATTGAATGATCCAAGCGGCGTTAAGCGAAAGCGGAACCAGGCCCGATCAGGTAGGCTGGAGCGGAATAGAGCGGAACCAGGCGACGCAGCACGCAGAAGCTCATGTGCCCATGTGCGCAACAAACAGCCCACCTGCCAAACATAGCTCTAGCTTGATTGGTGTGCACCGATGTGCGTGCGGCCCCAACACGTAGGAAAAGTGACGAGTGTGGGGCGGCGCGCCGCATACAATACAGTATTTTCCCGCCCTAGAATGCACTTTTTTTATGAGGAGTGAGGTATTTATTTATTTGAGATTGTCTGCGGCCTGAGAACGCTGACCGGCGTCGGCAGAGAACAAAATTAATAGTTGGCAGAAAATGTCTGAGGGCGGGACCCGGGCACGTCGTAGCCTCTAATGCAACTTTGTACGCAAATTTTGTCAAGATCGCTGAGATCAAAATGGAGTCGTTTCAACATTGCATTTTTTTTCTTAGTTTCACAGACGCAAAAAAAATTATCTTGGCTTAGAAAACACGTGGTATGTCATGGCCCTGGCTAAGCATGGCCGCTAGCCTCGTAATGGAACATGAGGGCGGGCCTCGGCAGCGCGCGGCATGAAGCAACGTGCGAGAAAGTGTAGGTAAGAGTTCGGAGCAAGGGCAGATATCGAAAGTCCGGCCAAAGCTACATCCGACAAGTGGCTGCAACAAAGAGAGTGAATTTAGTGATATGCCATAGAAGAGAGCCTTTTTAAGAAAGAGGATGGGGAATATTATTCATTTTGTCTGTTTAATTTTTTTGATGGCCATTGGCCATCCATTTCTTTACTGGGCCGAAAGTGAGTTTTCGTAGCGGTGCGCGGTCTGGGGCCCCGGGCCCCACGTAAGCGAAACACAACGGGGCCGCATCGAAGGTGAAAAAAAAGCGCGCGCGCACGATAAAGCCGGTATTGATGTCTTTGGAAAAGAAATTCGTCTTCTCTCGTAGCCAGATCTGAGCCTTGCGTGCAGGCACAAGCCATTTTTCGCCAGCCCGCACGGATACATGGGGAAAAAACCCTGAATTATATATGGAGGCAGGATCCGGCTTCTTCACCAAGCTCCGCCTTGCGCCTATTTATTACCATTTTTCCCGTTTTCTTCTGCTTTCTTCTGCTTTCTCCACACACTTCCCGAACAGAAGGCTGTTTGCCACATACCACTTTATTCTCGGAGTTTTGTTCCTAGTTATTCACTTCCCCGACTTTCAATATTCCCGGCTATTTTGCCCCGGCCTTTAGTTGCCAGGCTATTTATTTCTCAGCTACTTGTTTTTGACTCGCTTGGAAAGCTTCTTGCTAGCATCCCTGGAAACTCAGGCCATTTCATTCCTGACTATTCTTGATTTTCTGTTTTCTTGCACACTCAAGTAACTTTGCCCATACCATCCTGACCAAAACATCCAGGCCAAGTTTTCTGCAGCTGCTCTATATTTCCCTCAGCTCGCTAATTTTAAACCGAACGGACATTTTTTTCGTTCACCGGCGCGGCCTGAGACACCATACCCGCATTATCTGAAGGAGCGCAGCACCAACGGTTTTCTTCTATCCGCATTAGTTCTTCCTTTCAACTTCCAAAATAATCGGAGCCAATAGAAACAACAGAAAACAGAAAACAGACCCCAAAAAAAAAAAAAAAAAATAATGAAGATTTCTTCTGGCACCTTTCGACCGGCCAGCCCCTCTCCGCTCGCAGAGCCTGTGGGCGCCTCGGTGAAGCGGGAGGACCTGACGGGAAGCCCGGGCAACTATGAAAGTCTGGGCCCCAAAAGCGACACGGAAACAGAGACGGACGATGAGCTAGATCCCGTCAAACACCTCCCGTCGCCGCTACTTCATAAGCTAGAAAAATTCCCGCTTTTCAGAGACGCGCCGAAGTGCTTCCACGCCAAAGTGGCTGCCAAACTTAATCTTGTGCATTACCATCCTCAAGAGTATATTATCAAGGAAGGCGATCCTGCTCTATCCATGTACTGGATCTTGAAGGGCACAGTCAGCGTGGCGTCCACTGACGGCGAATCCATCTTCGCCGAGCTAGCCGCCGGGTCTTTCTTCGGCGAGATCGGCATTCTTTTCAATCGTCCTAGGACAGCAACCGTTGTTTCATGTCTGAGGGTGCTTGTAGGTGTACTTACTGCAGACGCACTCAACTCCGTGCTTCGTTCGTACCCACCTATAGAAAGGCGGATCAGGGACGAGGCACAGGAACGCTTGGCAATGCAGGAGAAAAAGAACAAGGCCGATATCCCTATCGTTCAGTTGAGCCGTTCACCCGCGCCCAAGGGGCCAGGTGTTCCTCTCAGCCACGTGGCCCCGGCGGTGGCAACTCCACCCTCCACGGTACCGCTGCCGCTTTCTCAGCTCGTTCACGCCTCGCAAAAAACAATAGAGTCTAGGACCATGGCCACCCTGGCAGATAATGTCGACTCGACGGTGTCAATCCAGGAGTTCATCAAGTCAGTTCCCATATTCAAGAATCTTCCTCTGCATATCATACACCGGTTGGCGTTGGGCGTAGAGCCCATTAGTTTCATGCCATTCGAGCTAATCGTGAAGAAGGGCAATACCGGCTCAGATATCTACTTCATCACCCACGGCGAAGTCGAGGTGATCGATTTCGACTCCAACGCAAACCTCGAGCGGGTTCTTGCACGTTTGCGTAGCGGGTCGTACTTCGGCGAAATGTCGTTTCTCGAGTATGTCCAGGGCAACGTCAGTCACAAGAGAAGCGCCAGCATTCGGTCCGTACTGTCAGTCGAGTTGATCGTGATTCGCACAGATCTGTTAAAAGCTGTGTGCAACCAGTATCCCAATGTTGTCGAGGAGATGAGGAAGACTGCAAATGAGAGAAAGAACTCGAACGAGTCGCCTGAGTTAGATTCTGCGGGTCAGTTTACATTGCAAAACACTGCTAAGAGCTCTCATTTCGGCTCTCCGCTTCTCGTCCCCTCAATGCCGACTCAGTTCAACTTTCAGTTCGATCAGAGTACCAACAACACACGTGCCACAAGCCCAAACACTTCAGAGCCTTCTACTCCCCAACTGTTTTTTGCTAATGCAAATTGGGGATTTGGGTGCTCAGATAACGGTGCACAAAGCCGCAAGTGCTTGTCGCCATCAGTATCTCCGGTTTCTCTATCAGACCTTGAGCCCCCTTCACTCCCCAAACCATTGCTCACACTCAAAGTCAATGGTGAAGGGCAATTTCGCAAGCCTTTATCCATATCTGCGCTTACAAATCTGCAGCTTCCTCGCGGCCCATTGGATATGACTGTTCCAGCCAAGAATCCCCTTCTTTCATCAAACACATTTCAGCCCAAATCCAGAAAGAACTCTTTCCAATACATGCCCCATAACAAGCGTATCAAGCTCTCCAATCTCGCAGGCCGTAGAAGATCTTCGGTATTGGTCTCCGCGGGATCGATTCCCGACAAAGTCTTGCTAGGGGCATTTGGGTTTTTGGCTCTTCCAATGCTCATGAAGCTCAGGCTCGTAAGCAGACGTTGGAGGCAATTGTTATACATTGCGCCAAACCTATTCGAGAAGCTCGATCTCTCACAGTGGAATACTAGAATTGACGATCAGGCTCTTATCTCAATTACAGACTTTGTTGGCTCAAGACCAAAGTACATTGATATATCTAACTGTTTTCACGTCACAGATGAAGGATTCAGCTACCTTGTCAATGAGGTTGGTATGGCAGGAAGTATTAGAATTTTCAAAATGCGCTGTCTTTGGGAAGTCAGCGCCATGGCCATCATGGACCTCACCTCTCCATCTGTCGGGAAGCACTTGCAAGAGGTGGACTTATCCAACTGTCGTAAAGTGCAGGATTCTGTTGTTGAACGTTTGATTGGGTGGGCAAACGGAACGCCTGGTGCTACTTTACATTTACCAGGCTCTGAGGGCACCTACAATAACGACGCCGGCTCGAAGAACTTGAAAGTTCTCAATCTCGGTTATTGTAAGCACTTGACTGATAATATCATGTATCACATTTCAGTGCATGCCAACGAAACTCTCGAGTCTTTGGATTTGACCAGGTGCACAACAATTTCAGACATGGGTTTTCAGCACTGGACTTATCGGTTGTTCCCGAATCTCAAAAAGTTGTCACTTAAGGACTGCACCTTTTTGTCTGACAAGGCAATCATTTCTCTTGCCAATGCTGCTCCCAATCTAGAAATTTTGAATCTTAATTTCTGCTGTGCTCTTCTGGACTTGGCTATAGAGGCTCTTTGTCAGGGATGCCCAAATTTAAGGGAATTGGATCTCTCGTTCTGCGGCTCCGCTGTCAGCGACCTGTCTCTCATTTCGATCTCGCTTCACTTGTTCAATCTTCAAAAGCTCATTGTGAAAGGCTGTGTGCGTGTCACGAGAGCCGGCATTGATTCTCTTTTGAGTGGATACGCGCCCTTGACTTACATCGATATTAGTCAATGTCGTAACGCGCACGAATATCCGGGGGGAATTCCTGCTCAGAGCCTACAGGTCAATCAGTCCACCAAGTCTGCCTTCATAAGCACAGGTGCATCTCAGAGGGTCGTTGAAATGTTTATTTAATGTTGTGCAATCATTTTTATTCTCTTATTGCTTAGACAACAAAGCGTGGGGCTTATTTTCATGTTTCACGTTGTACAATTCATTTCTTGCATGGGCGATAGCGCCAGTTTAATAGGGTTTTATTTATAGTCGGTCATCTTTTTTTCTTACTCTTGCTCTTATCTTCGAAATCAATAAAAGATATTGGGACGCCCTTTTCCTTCAAGTAGTCAATGATCGTCGATCCATGCGGGCCTTGAACCATCACTTCTGTGACAGCGGGATTATGTTTGCTCGGTCCAATTGCCGTGGATCCCGAGCACTTATTCTTTAAATCTTCAGCCAACATCTGAGGTTTTATGTGAAAGTGCTCAAATTCGACAACAGTCGTCGTCTTCTTTCGTCCAAGCACAGTCTGGGTAAGGATCTTGATCTTCCTTGGTTCCCCTTTTCTCACCACACAGGAGGAATCGAATGACCCACCAGGTGGGATAATGGTATAGTTGGGAGAGAAACTCTTCAAAAACAACGGCAATAATTTGTCTCTGCTGACTTCAGACTCCAGGGTGGTAATTGCCGGGGCGATAGCCAGATCCAAAATAATCATCTTGGGGTTTTTCTTACTGGCCAAGTCGGCCTCCTTGACATAGCGATTCAAAACATCCTTGAGTTCTTGTGCTGTGTATAGTTTTTGGAAGTCTAGATCAAGCTTGTTAAATACCATCCCTGACTTGTTTGATGGCTTGTAAAGAGATAAGACCGTCATTTTACTGGCGCTTTTCTTGGCTGAGACTGAGCCTGTAGCTTTCTGCGACTCGATCGTCTTATGTGTGACAAAATTGGCGATTGTTTCCACAGGCACGGTGATGGCAACAATGTTTACGTCATCACCTTTACCTTTCAAAGTGAGATATTTCATCTTCTCTAACGCCTTGAGAAACTTCGCGCTTTTCTTCCATGACGTTTTCTTGATGTTGGCATACTTTGTATCCATTCTGGGTAAATTCTTGAGGATGTAGTCGGCCATGAATTTTGAGGCGGAGAGTGGAAGCTCAAGCTTGGTGAGCTTCACGGATTGCACAAAAGACCGAACAAAAAAGTTGTCGAGATCTTCCACAGAAAGTTCGTCTACGGTCTCCGCAAGACTCTCAATGGCGTCTGTATCATTCTCAGCTTCGCCTGTCGTCTGTGTTTGCTCTGCGGGTGTAATTCTCGCTTTCGAATCGTCTAGAGACAAAGACTTACCGTCCTCTCTGGTTTGACTAGAGGCATTTGCGTCATTTACTCCATTTGCATCGTTCATCTCATCAACAGGTCCGCTATTCATGTGATCTGGCGATTGCGGAAAGGTATTGTCGACATGGTCTGGGGCGGACTCTCCGTCGTATAAATTGAAAAGCTCGTCCTCTATCCGATGGATAATCGTCACAGCTGTTCCTTGCCTATCTTGAACATCATCGAACTGGGTCAAATTAAGAGAGCATGTGCCAATTGCCTTGATCACCGTGGGCGAGTCATAGCTGGCAACACCTACGAGCGTTCCTCGCAACATCCGCTTGTCAAATGGGGGTATACATCCGGGCAACAAGAGATTTGCATTCCCCACTATACGACTTATGACAAAAGGATTGGTTAGAACCACTGGTAGAAGGTACCCTGCCCGCCAAAGTGTGTATACTGTTGGATATAGGCAGGAGTCTCTAATACGGAACCACGTGGGTTTGTCCTCGCCATCGAAATAGATTGTACCTTTATGGTCTTGGAGACTATGATAAGTTGCCTGTTTCGTGACTGTTGGGAGTAAGGCCAACTCTTGGTCCTTTGTGAGATTTTCTCTTTTGATCTGGAACTGCGTACAGATTTCCGTGAACAAGTGCCTCCTTTCAGACGATTTGACGTTCGAGGAGGATTTCACCTGGGGAGATTTCTTGAACATTATGAAAGAAAAAGAAGGTTGCGAAAGAAGATGATGGAGAAGACCGCGGTGGGATTACGAAATATGGGGCCAGGATCAGGGCCGGGATCAGGGCCACGGCCGATGCCAGTTGCGCATTGCTCATCGCACATCTTTAGGGCCACGACAGAAAAGACCGTGATTGAGCTTTTGATGGAGAGCGTAGGGCAAGTTCTGGATAGCTGAGACCTTCAGATTTTTTTTTAAAAAAAAATAGAATGATGTAGAAAGGTCAAACTCATAGAACGGTGTTGGGTAACTTCTCAAAAGTGTGCACTCTACTTTGACCAAAATTATACTCGCGAATTTCAATAATACTTCTAAATTCAATCATTCTTTCAGATTTCAATTGCTGTTGAAGAATTAAATCGTACCTGCAGATTTCGAGCTCTTACTTCGTAGAATGTTTTTATATGTTGTTATAAAAGCCACAAGACAGAATGGAAAATAAAATAATGGATTCGAAAAGGAAGTCAGATTCATGAAATAGGGTTTTCTACGTATTTAGTTTTTGCTAAGGGTCAAGTAAGAGACGTCCCCAAACTAACGCCCTATAACACGATCGATGGAATGAAAAAAAAGAACTTCATCTGCTTTTTGTTCTTCGGGCGAAGAAATTTAAGGTAGCACTTTTTGCTTAAAACTTTCAGTAATAAATGAACTTGCTCAGTCTTTTCCAATAAATTTAATCATCAAATCAACTTTCGCAGTCCAAAACTGTCTGAAAGCGAGATCCACCTTAAAGACCACGCGAACAAGTCGCGCACAATTCTTCAATTAACCTTTGGAAGCAAGAGAACAACGCAAAAACAACAGAGCCCCTCAAAGCGAAGCTTTGATTCAATCCCGATACCAATCACAACTCGAAGCGTTCCATAAAAAACTCACTGGAGATGTTCATCACCGAAGAACTGCACCGCTCGAGGGCTACGCGGATCAACATTCTTCTATATTTTAGCGCATTCGTAGCGTTTTTGGGCGTGCCGCTATTTTTCCACACCACCCTGATCCACAGGGCCGACTTGCCAGCAGAAGATGTACAGAGGAGATCTCACGACTTCTCAAACAACACACGGATGAAAATCCCGGTGTTTGTTGACCCACTGACGGCGTTTCCTGGGCTCTTGGAGGCTTCCCAGTCAATTATTGACGCGTCACTCACGGAACAAAATTTGGCAGGAAAATGGTCGCTTTTCTTGCTTGCTGGCGATGGCAAAGATTTTGTCGGCTCTACAGACTATGTTGTCAGACTCGAGCAAGGGGGTTCGGACCCTAGCTCGCAACAACAGTTTTCATATAAACTTTCCTCGACTCTGAAAGAAGTCACAATTCATTGTTCACTAGAGTCTACTCCGGTGGACAACTTGGCCAAATACATTTCGCAGTTGCTACTCGGAACGGTTTTCAAAAGTGAGATTGAGACTTTCTCGACACTTTCAAGAGATTTATCAACCGCAAACGTGGTGTTTCCTTACTCTCCGAAGTACAACGTGATATTTAATCTATTTGTTGAGGATGGTCGTCCCGTGAAATGGCCAATTGAAGACGCCGTAGACTTCATTCAACCTGTTTTCAGCGCTCTCGGAAACTTCAGCGCGTTCAAGATCAGTAGTCAGATTCATTACTACTCCAAATTGCAAAGCGAGCCCCAGCTTAATTCTGACGGCACTGCCAGGGTGCTTTCACAGCATGACTTGGCGACATTTATCAACTATAACGAATGGAACTTGAACAGTCACGATATCGCGCCGTCGATCAACTTTCTCGTCTTCTTTCCCCTGAGCACATATGAGAAGAGGCCATTACTTGTGGAGAATTCCAAAACTAATTTATTCTTGATCCCCCAGTGGGGTGGAGTGCATATCTACAACGGTGAAAGCGTGACTGACGAAACCAAGCCTTTTGAAATTGCAACCTCAGATTTGCACGTCATATTCGACTATTTCGCCTCCCAACTATTCGAGCTCTTGGGCGTGCCTTCGACACCCCAAAGCGCCGTCTTCAAAGTCGCTGCTTTCCACAGGATCGCTACGCTTAAAAACTTGAGACGGGCGTTGAGCAATTTGACTGCCTTACTCAAGATTTCTAGCTCTCTCAACGGAATTTCCATTCCGGAGTCTACGAGAGCACATGTCTTGGCTGCTCTTGATAATTACGACCAGGCTATTGAGAGTTTACAAAATAACGATTATGAACTGGCGGTGATGTTTTCGGGCAGAAGCGTGGAAAACTCAGATAAAGCATTTTTTGAAAAGGAGATGGTGCAGCAAGCATACTTCCCCAGCGAACATAAGCTTGCCGTCTTCCTGCCTTTGCTTGGCCCGATTTGCTCCATAGTATTCTTCGGGCTTTTGAAATATTTAAGAAGCAGAAGGTCAGGTGAGTCGGGAAGCGACGAACTTCAAAAAAAAAATTTATAGGTATAGCCAGTGTGTCTCGTGACGCGGCCTTCTATAAGTCTAATCATACTGGAAGTCCATGCCTTTTTTGATTGAGCCAGCCTCTTCTAAGGAGTCAATGTATTCTTTCCAAAGGACATCGGAGCTTCTCAAACACTCTGCATCGCCAATAAGCACCAAACCGTACTTTGCTCTTGTTAAAGCCACGTTCATTCTTCTTGCGTCGCTCAAAAATCCAATTTTGCTTTGTTTATTTGACCGCACACATGACATGATAAGAAAGTCTTTCTCTCGTCCCTGGAATGCATCAATAGACGCAATCATGATGTCCGAAACTGTGTGAATGGTCACTGGCTTCGAGTCGTTGAAAAAATCCTCCCTATCGACTTCCACATGCACTTCATTCTTTTCAGGATTGATGAGGTCGTTTTTCACTAGAATCGACGAAATAAGGTCTCGCTGGCCTCTGTACGGGGTAATTACGCCGATATCAGACTTTTTGATACTTTTCTCGTAAATCAAGTACATCAAGGTCTTTTGCACAAAATCCACTTCTCCCTTGTTGGCATAGGTGAGTCCGCTATCCTCACGGAATCTGGAAAATACAGTGCCCTCTTGATGTTTTCCACATGTATCCCAAAATACCACTGGGTTTGCAGGAATGCCATTCTTTTGCCGATCTTCGGGAGTCAAACCATCCTTCAAGAGACCGCCGTAGAACTTCTCTCTAGGAAATTTACTGATAGCCGGATGCATACGGTATTGCGTGTCGAGCATGTGTGGGGTTTTGTAAGTGCCGTTGGAAAGAATCCTTTCGAATAAAGACAAAGACAAATTGGGGACTTGCGAGAAACTGCTCAATTGTTTCTGGTCTCCGACAAAAACAAACTTCTCCACTCCATTCATAGAAAGCGGAATCAAGGTTGTGGGTTCCGAGGACTGCGTGGCTTCATCCATGATAACGACTGGCATTTTTGCGATCGGTTTGAGCTGATTTCCTCCTGCCACGACCGTCGTAGTGAAAATGACTCGGCTCAGGGCGATGATCTTATCTGAATAGCTGATCTGGGAGGTCAAGAGTTTCTTATACTGGCTCTGACTGAGCTTCGAGTTCGGCCTTCTCATCTCGCGAATAGATTCTTGCAAGTTGGCAGGCATTCCATCGTACACCCTATGATGTAAGCAGATTGATGCCAACGGATGTTCACGGTTGTACTCTGGTTCTTTTTCCATGGAAACAATCCTCAAAATGGAATTTCCGTGCTTGGGCAACAACTTTTCTGCAATATTGTCAATTGCAATGTTTGAGGCGGCAACAACAAGAATAGGATACGTGTTGAGATTCTCTAAGAGCTGCAAAATCACCTCGTATATGGTGGAAGTTTTACCTGTACCTGGCGGCCCTTGAAGAACAGTAATCGAATTGTTCATCACAGACTGAACTGCAACTCTTTGCGACTCATTGAAACTGTCGCGTGAAAACTTGAGGTAGTTTTTGAAGAAAATCTGCCTAATTGGCGTCTTTCCCAAAAGCATGTCGATGAAACGCGGGTTCAGTATTCTAGACATCGCCGTGAAAACCCTGCTCACAGGAACGGAAACAGGCAAAACTTTGAGCAATTTGACGTCAGTAGTGACCGGCAAAGGCATTTTGTTCCATTTGTACAACTCAACAATGATTTCAAGGAGTTTAGGAAGGTTGTCATTGCGGAAGCTTCTGCCACGCTTGGTCTTTCCCTTTTTGGGGTTCGAGCTTTTGGTGTCAACTAGCACAATATTGCCGTACCAAGGAATGTCATCGCCCAACATAAGAATGAGAGACTGGCCTGGCATGAAAGGATTTTTTTTAAGGTTTTGCATCTTTTTAGAGAGATAGCGGTCCAAGAATTCAGGCGTCATCAAAACATTGAGCTTGAACTGTTTGTGCTTTTTGTCCTGATCAGCATACCACTCCAACTCAAAGTCTTCGGAAGAAAGAATCACCTTTTGACTAGTGTGTATGCTCATTTTTTCCTCAAGAAACAAATTGTAACACATTTCATTGAAATACTCTTCCATGGAATCGTACGTGAGTTTCGGTTTCGAAGAAGGTATATGTTTGAAGATTCCTGGGGGCAACTTCATCTCTACCTTCTTCTGCACCGCCAACTCAGATTCAGTTGTGCCAGCCTGCCGAGCGTCAGACTTCTTTGACTGATTTGAGGTCACATCGCTGACCACATTGTCTGAATTCTTTGGCTCACCTTTATTTGATGCTTTCTGGGAAACATCACTTTTGTCAGTTTTCGCAGGCTTATTTTTTGCCAAGGTTTTAGCTGAAGGTTTTGCCGTAGTCTTTCCCGGGGTGGTGGAAGCTTTTGGCTTCGCGTTCGTCTCTTTTTTTGCTTGCACCTTTTTGAACGCATTGGAATTTTGCTCCGGGTTTTGCAGAATAGCAGTCTCTGCACCGCGAGAGGTGTTTCTTGTGGTCTTAATGCTTTCAGGAGCTCGTTCCTTCGACAAACGTTTTTCCAGTTTGGTGTTAAGATCGTTTCTGCGTTTCTGATTGGAGCCCTGAGGGGAAGATTTGAGACCTTGCTTTGAACCAGATCTGATTGCTTTGTCTTCTTTCGTATAAGAATTGCGGGAATTGTTCTTGACGTCTTCTTTCGGAACATTTGTTTCGGGATTTTCTCCTTTCGAATCCGTATGGGTGCTGCTTTGTAGGCTATTAATCGGAGCAGCATTCTTCGATTTCGAATTTGGCCCCGCCTTAGACGATGGCTTTGCCGATTCTTTTGACAGCGTTTTTAATGTCGGAATGGATTTGCTATTTTTTGCAATTTGTGGCCTTGCCGGTGTTGCCGCCCTCGAAATTTTGGGACTAACGCCCGTGGAACCAACTGCTTTCATTGTTTTTTCGGATTTGAACGACATCCGAGTCGCCTTTTCGCTTTCGTAATGCGCCTTTCTTCTTTCTGCGTCTGGGTCAAATGGCTTCGGTTTGCGGTCGCGGCCACCCTTACGACCAAGCTTTCTGCCACCTGATTTAGACTTGGATCCTGGCTTCGAGATGTACTCCTTGATTCCAAGCAAGGCATACAAAAACTCATCCGAGTCCTCGCTGACAAATTTGGTGGAGGAGAGGTTCTTCTTTGCAATACAACCAGAGCAAATGACGACCTGAGAGCCGCCCTGAGTTCCCACGGCCAACTTGCGGTCCGTCCCACATGTGTTGCATTGTATGTCTCTGAACTTATAGTACTGCGGCAATTTAGAAATGAGCGAGCCGTTAGCTAGCGTGTATTCAGCAGTGGCTGGAGTGTCTGATTTCTGGCAGCAACCCGCACAGAGCAACGATAAATCAGAAAGACCATATCGAAGCATCAGAAGAATATGGATGTTGGAGTCCTCACATTCTTCACACTCCACAGTCTCCTGCAAGGCATCAAAAGTCACTTTTTTGTGGCGCGTCAGCGACAAGTGTTTTCCGATATCATCAGACGTCAAAGAGCACGTCCGGCAAGTGAAGGTCGACATTTGAATGTATTACAGTAAGACAAGAGCAAACGATCACATTGATTTCGTATGGCTTTGCACGTGACTCGGAAGAAGCCAAGTAAGCGCGAGGCCGGCCGCGATGCACATTCGTGAATTCTGAAAAAAGAATTGGAAGAAGCATAGGGGAAATAAATTAAGATGACCTTGGCTTTTCTTGCTTGATTATTTAGTTCTTCGAACAGTTCTCGGGCTTCGCCTTTTCGCGAAAAAAACCTTGTCTAGCTTTCTTAGAGCCAATATGGAAGGGAATGATAGTTGAGCGTTTCCCGCATTCTCGAAAGAAGCTGTTATTGGTTGGCTTGGGGGAAAAGCGAAAAAATATAAGATAGTGTCACTGAACACCACGTCCATGATATGACTTACGCTTAAAACCTATTTTGGTGTGCCACTCCTGAATCACAGCAAAGCAATTCTCGGAAATTTTGAAAAACGACTCGACTCCAATTCAGTAAAGTCACACGCCTTCTTGCACCTGCCTCAACTCAAGAATGCCCCAAAGAGTAAAATATCTATAGAGTTCGCGCATAGAAAAAACAGAGGGCCGAATTTTGAGGCAAACCTAAAAAAAACTTTATTTTTTTTGTAGCAAGCGTCGAGAAAGGCCTAGGCTCAAGTCAAGTGCCAATCTCCTTCTACTACGATGTTTCTCATATGGTAGGCTTTGCAGCCATAATGATCTGAATTGTTCCAGCTCAACGGCTCGAGTCCTAAAAGTCGGACTTCAAGTGGAATTTGAAAGATGGTTTTTCACAAAGTAAGATCTGTGGTCGTGTGCTTGATAATGAAGATCAATTATACTGGATTCCAAAGTGATATAGTGCTGTTCGCAGCTCATGAATAATTAGAAATACGCAACTTCCAGAATACTCAAGACAATTCTTAATGAGCAATATTATCTATAATTTTTCTACCCTTTCTAGATTTATGAAGCTGCCCGAATGTTTTGAAATCGAATTTTTTAAAATTGTCAAGCCGTGTCAATCGTGCCAGGCGATATCCTCCGCGTAGCCCGAGCTGTGGCGCAAGTACTAGCGACGCGCTTTATTTAAGCGAGCTTTGGGTCAATGATCCCAAATTAAGACATGCTCTTTCATGGTGAAGCTTTTTTATACGAGGATTTTTCATATAGGTGAACACCAAAAAGGCACTCAAAAACCCGAATTGATCTCTGTCCTTATCTTATGAGAACCGTCTTGGTCGATTGTGTGCCTTTGTTTGAGTCAAAGCTTGAAGGGCTTGACCAACCAAATCATACTGGCCTGGATCTGCAGGCCCAGACTCTCAGTGTGAGCCAATCGCTTTTTCACGAAGCCTACGAATGCAACTCTAAGAAGACCATCTGGTTGGAGCCTCGGCTTCTTTGAGTAGATTTGTATATATCTGGGAAATGTGCCAAAGATACTACATGGATATGTCGGTCAAAAATAATAAATTCTTCTAGAATGCCTCCTTTCATTTGACCTCTCGCATGTTTCGCTAACGGCTCGAGCCTCAAGCACAGGCCCTACGGCTACACGCTCCCGTGCTTTCACGCCCTAAGCCTACGCCCAAGGCTCGTCAATTCCTTCCTCCTTCACTCATCCTCAGCGCTAAACCCCAGAATAGGCCTTTTTCATTTTCTGTCTATTCTAGCTCCACCCATCACCATCACCCATCCTCCACTCTTGCCAAGAAAAATTTTACTGTTTTCTGGCCCCTGTTTCCGTTTGTCTTGACAATTCTTACAGTGCTATTTTTCTTTTTTTAAATTTTTTTTTTTTTTGAAGCGAGAGGGCCTCACTTTATTCGAATACAATGTTTTTGAGCCCCGGGTGGACGTACTCCCTGTACATCCATTCGCGGCGTCCTATAATATGATGTTTCTTTAAAAAAAAAAAAAAATGTTGAATTGCAGCGCCTTTTCACCGTTTGGGTACATTGAGAATGTGACTATCTTGACATGGCTGTTCTTCCGCTTACATAGCAATTTTTCATTTATCATCCGTTTCTTATTTGTTGTTAAATGCTGTTGATGGAGCGAGAAAATAAAACAATGCAGCTGTTCATACCAAATGAAAACACTCGTTGATCAGTATGTCGCATGACGTAAACATCGAAGATGATCTTTGAGAAAGCTTAGCAGGCCGTTTGACCTCTCGAGAATTTATGTGTACAAAACGCCTTGAAGTTGAATGTGAGACAGACAGATGCAACTGAAACTGAAACTGCTTTCAAAACAATGTCTTACCTATCTTTCAGCACTCCTCATGAAGTCGAGTTGATTCAACAGTAGTCAATTATTCAGCCACGATATCGTTCGCGGTGGAATATCTGTCAATCTAGACAGTATAGAGAGAATTGGCATCGTTCTTGCATAAAGATGACTCGCTATACGAAGAGGTTTACGATTTTTCTTTCGAAACAAAAAAGAGGTCTTTTTCTTGCTGGCATATCGGTCATGGTGTTTGACACAATATGCCAACCATGAAGTTTTCGCCACTAGCTTCGGTCAGCGGTACCCTTCGAGACATCTGTTTCTTTTTTCTTGAGAAAAAGACGATAATTGAATTATGATTCACTTGATTGCTGGCATAATTTTCATTCGAGTATCTGCAAAAACAAATTGAATTACTTGAATATTTATTCAAACGTAATCTGATCACCGGGAAATTGTATTTGAAAAAAAAAAAAAAAAAAAAAAAAAAAACATGATTTGCCGACTTGAATAAGCACTTAAATGAATTTGCGCCATTTGCCAACAGGGCCGGACCCGTTCCCGGCCTGCCAAGGCATGCCAGGACCTGCCAGGGCCAGCATTACGCGTGGCCTTATCACTATGCACGCAAGGCTGGCTGGTTTGTCCGACGCGGTCCTCCTCTGTTTATACACAACTGCGTGCGCCAGGCCCGGCGCCCGAGTGTTTTGCTAGAGTTCCCTTAGGTCAAAGATTATTTGTAGAAGTTAGAAAAGGGTCGTCGTGACCAAAGAGGAAAGTATAATACTCAGTGGCGTGGCAAAGAACCATACAGCGTCGCACGCGATACCTGTGTCATTATCTGCTATTACTTTCTGGAATATTGTTGGCCTCTTTCCCTGCGACTGCTGCCGACTTCTTTTAGATCTCTCTGTCGATCTTGGTCCATCATACAACCGCATCGGGCTTTCTGCGCATAGGCACTGGAAGACGCATTGCAGTCTGCTTGACCACACCGAACACGAACCAGCCACTTCACGACGGCAATTTGATACTCAAGGCCTTTAAAGTTCACTTTGCCGAGCTAAAATTCATTAAAGCTGAGCTCAAATTTATTGCAGCTGAGCTCAAATTTATTGAAGCCGAGCTCAATTTTATCGAAGCCGAGCTCACATTTATTCCTTTCAGAATTTGGCCATCATTCGACGTCTTTCGAACCAAAACTACCGTTCGACGCCGTTTGATACCGTATCTCTCACCACCTATTACCATCTCCGCCTCATATTCCCACTCTACAACTGAACTCGGGCCCTTCTTGGTTCTGATCATTCACGAAAACACAACCTTCAGGTGATCTTTTTCTATTCCTCCATGGCACATCCACACCAAAGCATATCGCTGAGCGTGTACTCGGCGGCAGAAACGCCTCTGTTAAGGCAGAGCTTTGGCCAAGCAGTCGCCTCTGTTGCAGAAGAGGACGAGCAGTTTGGCTCTGAGTACACGGACTCAGATCAGGAGCTAGAGTCTGTGGACTCGCGGCCAGAAGCACTCTCGGCAGCGGCAATGCCCCACGAGCAGCTGAACCAGACGTTCGGCACCTTCATGACCGCCAATGAAAGCGTGCCGAGTTTCACTTCGATCAACAACTCGCTTCTACGAACTGAGCCCAGCCACTCAGAACGCAACGTGGATGACCATGACTACCGTGCTCACGACTCAGACTACCTCGCCTACGACGCAGACCAAACCCCGCAGATTCCTCAGGCGGCTGCCTATGACGATATAGACAAAACGCCCCTTATTGGTGCGTGGCCCGACGACGAAGTGGTGGTGAACCCGGCCCCCGGTAAGGAGTCTCGGTTCTCGGGCCCAGAAGTGGCCGAGGCCTCCGGAAGTGCACAAAACGCGTCTCCGGCACTTTTGGCCTCGGGCTACAGACAAGACGCCGGGCTGCTGGAGTCTGCAAGTAACTTGGAAGCGTCCGATCTAGCGTCCAAGTTCCAGCGACTCTCTGTCACGTTGCTTCAGAATGGCCTGAAGGTCTCGGAGGAGTCGCAGCAGTTCCAGGTCAACTTCTCGCTGAACGTGCACAAGGAAAACACCCAAAGTGCCCAGAGAGCAGACCACCTGGGCAGAACCAGCTCTTACTACCACAAGATTCTGGCCAAGCCAAAGAAACACTCGGGTCCAGCCAACACCCACCGCCCCGTGTCGACGGCAAGTGACGCCAGCAGAGGCAGTTCCAGCAACTACACGCAGCTGGCGAGCTCGATGAACTGTACACATGATCTTCAGCGAACAGAATCGGGCAACAGCTCCTCGGCTCAACACGACCGGTCGGCCACAGAAGACGACGAAGGCGGGCTCAATATCTCGTATAATGATGGCGCCGCAGAGAACCCCACAACACCGGTCCTGAAACCCCGCTACTCGGTCGCGTCGAACAATGAAATTCACGACATCGACATGTCTGTGCTTTTCATCAAGGCGCTCCATTCGTTCGATTCTACGCAGTCGCAGCAGGAATCAGAAAATTCCGTTTGTCTTTCATTCAAAGAAGGAGATTTGGCGTTTGTCCATACCATCGACGACTCGGGCTGGGGCGAAGTCACGCTCTTAGAGACCCTTGACCGGGGCTGGATCCCGATGAACTTCTTTGCCGTTGCCGTAAATGGCGACGCAGACACCGCGGCTAATCAGTTCTCCACCACGCTACCTTACTCGCACTATATGGGCCCGTTGTTTGATCTGTGTGGCAAGTTTTTGTCGAACCCGATCTCACACACGTCGCGGAGCGGAAGAAAGACATTTTCCGTGAAAATAGTGAATAGCGTACGTGATGGCGTTCGCCGCTTGCTTCAAGAAACTGACTGTTTGTCTCGCTCAAACGAGATTGTCATCAAAAAACCGGTTGTTCGTAAAAGCCGCAAATCGCTTTTGTCCGATTGGTACAACTTGATGTTGAAAGCAGGCGAATTCAAAGGCACGTCAAACTACGATAAAATTGAGGTGTTGACTCTTCTCGTTTTTCAGGTACTACGCCGTGCCTCGGCCTTCTTCGACGTGTGGGCCAAGGAAAGTCTGGAAATTATCAAAAGAGACACAGAAGTCTCGTTACGAGATGACATGGAAAAATACCCACTATTGCGAGCAGCGCCCAGCGCCAAGCAAAGAGTCGCCGAAATCAACTCCGTTTTATACTCCTATTTATCTTTGATCATCGGCCGGCTTGATTTGGTGGAGCACAATCCTGCTGGGTGTGATCTTTTGGAGACTATGGTGCATCACATCATTTTGCTCTTGAGAGAATTGCTCTTTATTTCCAAAACAGGCTCTGACTACTTTAGAGAGAAGCCGCCTGAGCTTGATGGGTCTCTCGACTCGCTTCTTTCCCTTGTCAGCCAGATTGTTACAGGTGTGAAGAGTCTTGTTATCAACACATTGAATGAGCCAGACAAGCATCGCAGTTTCATTCATGGCACACATAGTAGAGACCAGTATTCCCACACTATTGAGGGCAAGGCACTCATTATGATTGCAGCTAAGATGATCCATTCGATTGCAATCACTATCAATTGCATCCGCAAAACTTTCGAGCCCGTGGGCGATTACCAACTAAGCGCCGAAAGAGCATATCCTGACTATTCGCGTATAAGGATTTTGCCTGAGGACTTTATACGCAGCTGTTCGGTGGGAATGGTCAAATCTCTTGAGCTTAATGTCCGCGATTTGCGTGAATTAAAGCAAAACAATCCCAAGGCTTCGAATAGATACTCCACTTTCCGGTCTGGGAAGCCCGGAGAGCTTGGTATCACAGCAAATGGAATCGACTCACTCCACAAGGCAATCCTCATCGACACAGAAGCCTCGGCTCCATTTGCCTCAGGTCAAGAATTCAAGCAGTATCGTCCATCCGACTTAGGAGAATCAGTGTCCGACAATTTCACCATCAAGGATGAGCTTCTCGTCGATGCACAAGGCAACTTGCTTGGTGCATCTTTCAAAGGCCTTATTTTCACGTTGACTAATGAAAACTCTCCTCCTGAATATTTCTTTGTTTCGGCATTCTTTATCTGTTTCCGCAATTTTGCAAGCGGTCTTGACTTGGCAGAACTGTTGATTCGTCGCTTTGAGTGTGACCCGATGGTGGAACATGAGAGCAACTTGGTCGATATTCTGGTTTCAGTTAAGCTCAAGAATAGGCAAAAAATCGTCTGTAAATTATTCCAGATTTGGATGGAGTCATATTGGGATCACAAGAATGACGTGTTATATTTGAGCACACTTATTAACTTCTTCAACGAAGGTGTGTGCAAATCTTTGCCGTTCGAGGGCATGAAACTTATAGAAATTGCGTCGAGACTCGTGACTCGAGACTCTAGATCCGCACAGTTCCTTAATAGGAGTATCTCGCTAGCCAAGATCAAACGCAAAAACTCACTATTGCCTGCCGCAGACTCCGATGGGGCAATTGCGTCGAGATATTCAATGATTGACGGGTATGAGCTTTCCAAAATCAATACTAATAGCTCAGTCGCTGGCTCTCTCACATCAATGACTCTACCTTTGCCACTTGGTATCAGTGGGCAGACCACTGCAACTAGCTCTTTGCTCACCAAGAGTCAACTCAATGCAATCGAGACTCTTGTGACTACTTACCGCTCGATTTTGCGCGAAAATTGGATCTCAAAAGCCTTTTTCGAGTCCAAGGACTTTGTAATTGCTGATGTCAGCGGTCTCTTACCAAAGTGGTATACACTAAGCGAGCAAAACTGGGTGTTGTCGAATTATCGTCCCAATCTTTTGGACTTTAACGGATTGGAAATTGCGAAGCAGTTCACGCTCATCGAGTCTGAGATATTTTGCTCCATCCAATCGAGTGAGTTGGTGAATGGGAATTTCACTGCCAAGAAGGCACACCTCAACTTGGCACAAAACGTTAGGCAATCATTGTTGTTCACGAACTGTCTTTCGGAGTATGTCGTGGAGTCGGTGTTGCAGCCACAGGTCAGCCACAAAGTGAGAGTGAACATTATAAAGACGTGGTTGAAAATTGCCATATCGTGTTTGTATCTCCGAAACTTCAATTCTTTGGCGGCAATCATCACTTCGTTGCAGTCACACTTGATAACGCGATTGACCAAAATATGGAATGATCTTTCAGAGAAGTATACCGAATTATACGAGTATTTGTGTTGCATTGTGCACCCAGAAAAAAATTACAGCGTGTACAGAACGAAGTTGAAGAGCTTCTTGCTTGCGAATGACTACAACATACCTGTGGTGCCATACTTCTCTTTATTTCTCCAAGATTTGACGTTCGTGACTGATGGTAACCCCAACTACAGAACCGCAAATACGTTCTTGAAACAGAAGTTGATCAATATCGACAAGTACCTCAAAATCACGCGCGTGATTGCCGACATCGAGAGCTTGCAGATATCTTACGTGAAAGGAGGCAGGAGTAATCTTGCGAGGAGTGGAACACTTTTTTCGCTCGCACCATCTAAAAGAAGAGAGTCACACGTGCTGAATGGGCTTGAGGAGTATCTGATTGCCAGTGTGCCTGCACTCAAGGAGTTGATTTTACTAGAGCTCTGGAAAGTTTCCCAGGTCAACAAGAAAGAGGAAGACCGGGCGTGGAAATTGAGCTGTGTGGTGCAGCCAAGAGACACACCACAACCACAGCCACAAGTACATTAGCGTAGACCGGGTTGAAGTCAACACCCACAAGGAGATAATTAGCGAATTGAAGGTACATAGAGATTTTATCAAAAACGAGGTGGTGTGGTATGTAATGGATTCAACAAAGAAATAAACAAGCAAACAAACAAACAAATAAACAAACAAATAAACAAGCAAACAAATAAACAAGCAAATAAACAAACAAGCAAACAAACAAACAAGCAAACAAACAAACAAACAAAAAAAAAGACAGAACCAAATTTGGAAGTCATTGACTCATCAAGATAAACGATAATCTATAAAGAAAACCCCAATATCGTGAAGCCGTTATTGTTCATGCGTCACGTGCAGGTGCCATCAATATCACTAAGGCCATGGCTCCAAACCACCTTCTGCGGCACTATCAGCGATGAGTCACTCGGTGACTGCTCGAACTCGGTGCGCCTTATCAGCAGGATGTCATAAGCGCTACTCATGGCAATTCCATTGGACAGCACGGGTCCTGCCGATAAGCGGCGCCAGTTTACGTATTTGGGTTTTGGATGGAAAATTTTCTGATCTAGAAAGCACAGACCTGCTATTAGTGTTGCTCTCAGATCCAGTTATCCGAATGTTGGCTTCTAGGAACTGCACTCGAGTCTCAGCCAAGACCCTCACCCGGG
>JAKTYO010000005.1:99877-129768 GCA_030578735.1 Metschnikowia noctiluminum | reverse complement strand
GAGGAGTGGAACACTTTTTTCGCTCGCACCATCTAAAAGAAGAGAGTCACACGTGCTGAATGGGCTTGAGGAGTATCTGATTGCCAGTGTGCCTGCACTCAAGGAGTTGATTTTACTAGAGCTCTGGAAAGTTTCCCAGGTCAACAAGAAAGAGGAAGACCGGGCGTGGAAATTGAGCTGTGTGGTGCAGCCAAGAGACACACCACAACCACAGCCACAAGTACATTAGCGTAGACCGGGTTGAAGTCAACACCCACAAGGAGATAATTAGCGAATTGAAGGTACATAGAGATTTTATCAAAAACGAGGTGGTGTGGTATGTAATGGATTCAAACAAAGAATTAAACAAGCAAACAAACAAACAAACCAAAAAAAAGACAGAACCAAATTTGGAAGTCATTGACTCATCAAGATAAACGATAATCTATAAAGAAAACCCCAATATCGTGAAGCCGATATTGTTCACGCGTCACGTGCAGGTGCCATCAATATCACGAAGGCCATGGCTCCAAACCACCTTCTGCGGCACTATCAGCGATGAGTCACTCGGTGACTGCTCGAACTCGGTGCGCCTTATCAGCAGGATGTCATAAGCGCTACTCATGGCAATTCCATTGGACAGCACGGGTCCTGCCGATAAGCGGCGCCAGTTTACGTATTTGGCTTTTGGATGGAAAATTTTCTGATCTAGAAAGCACAGACCTGCTATTAGTGTTGCTCTCAGATCCAGTTATCCGAATGTTGGCTTCTAGGAACTGCACTCGAGTCTCAGCCAAGACCCTCACCCGGGCGTTGGCCACTCTGGCTGACTTTGCATCATCTTTCAATATTCCCTCTGAGTACCAAGCCAGATGCCCTCCATACGGCAAGTTGGCGAAGAACTTGGACACTGTAAACCGCGTCACCGGCAACAAGCCTCTCACGTTGGCGGAGAAAATCCTATACTCGCATTTGGTCGACCCAGAACAGACCATGGCCTCGGTGAACGGCGACTTGTCCAAACTCAGAGGCGAGCAATACTTGAAGTTGCACCCGGACCGTGTGGCGATGCAAGACGCGTCTGCGCAAACGGCGTTGTTGCAATTCATGACCACAGGCATGTCGCGGACCGCGGTCCCGGCGTCCATCCACTGTGACCATTTGATTGTGGGTAAAGACGGTGCCGAGAGCGACTTGACCAGCTCGATCGCCACCAACAAAGAAGTGTTTGACTTCTTGCAGAGCTGTGGGGAGAAGTATGGCATCCAGTTCTGGGGGCCGGGCTCGGGAATCATCCACCAGATCGTGCTCGAAAACTTCTCTGTGCCGGGCTTGATGATGCTTGGTACCGACTCTCACACACCAAATGCTGGTGGCTTGGGTGCCATTGCCATTGGTGTAGGCGGCGCTGATGCTGTCGATGGCTTGACCGGGACTCCATGGGAGTTGAAGGCGCCCAAAGTGTTGGGGGTCAAATTGACAGGCCAGTTGAGCGGATGGTCTTCTCCAAAGGATGTCATCACCCACTTGGCCGGCCTCTTGACCGTGCGTGGTGGGACTGGCTACATTGTGGAGTACTTTGGCGAAGGCGTCGAGACGTTGTCGTGCACGGGAATGGCCACGATATGTAACATGGGAGCCGAGATCGGAGCCACCACATCCACGTTCCCATACCAGGAGGCCCACCGCAGGTATTTGCAGCAAACGAACAGAGCCCCCATTGCCGACGCTGCAGACGTTGCGCTCGGAAAGTACAACTTCTTGAAGGCCGACGCCGATGCCCAATACGATAAGGTGATCGAGATCGACTTGAACACCTTGGAGCCACACGTGAATGGTCCTTTCACGCCTGACTTGTCGACGCCGATCTCTGCTTTTGGTAAGACCGCCAAGGCAGAAAGCTGGCCTTCGACCGTGAGTGCTGGGTTGATCGGCTCGTGCACTAACTCCTCGTACCAGGATATGTCGCGGGCTGCCTCCATCATCAGACAAGCCGAGGAAGCAGGACTCAAGCCAAAGATTCCGTTTTTTGTCACTCCTGGCTCTGAGCAAATCAGAGCGACTATCGAAAGAGACGGCTTGATCGACGTCTTCGAGAGAAACGGCGCCATTGTCTTGGCAAATGCCTGCGGCCCGTGTATCGGACAGTGGGACAGAACAGACGTGCCCAAGACGTCGACGGAATCTAATGCGATCTTCACGTCTTTCAACAGAAACTTCCGGGCGAGAAATGACGGCAACAGAAACACTATGAACTTCCTCACGTCCCCTGATATTGTGACTGCCATGATCTATTCCGGTGACATGAACTACAACCCCGTCACAGACTCCATCGAGACCGAAAAGGGAGAGTTCAAGTTCGAGGCGCCCCGTGGAGACGAGTTGCCCGGCGCTGGGTTTATCAAAGGACGCGAGGAGTTTTACCCTGATCCCAACCCACAACCCAAGGTTGACGTTGAGATCAATGTTTCTCCCGAATCGGACAGATTGCAGCTCTTGGAGCCTTTCGCGCCTTGGTCAGGCGAAGAGCTCACAACCACGGTTTTGTTGAAGGTTGAAGGTAAATGTACCACCGATCACATCTCTGCCGCTGGTGCTTGGTTGAAATACAAGGGGCACTTAGAGAACATTTCCTACAACACGTTGATCGGAGCTGTTAACAAGGAAACCGGGGAGGTCAACAAGGCCTACGATTTGAACGGAGACGGTTACTCGATCCCTGAACTCATGTTCAAGTGGAAGCAGGACAAACGCCCGTGGATCGTTGTCGCCGAGCACAACTACGGAGAGGGCTCTGCCAGAGAGCACGCGGCAATGTCGCCTAGATTCACCGGTGGATCCATCATTTTGGTGAAGTCTTTTGCCAGAATCCACGAGACAAACTTGAAGAAGCAAGGTATGTTGCCTTTGACTTTTGCAAACGAGGCCGACTACGACAAAATCTCCTCAGGAGATGAGCTTACAACGATAGACTTGCGTGATATGATTGCGAAAGACGGCAACAACGGAGGTCACTTGAAAATCAATGTCAAGAAAAGAGACGGTTCCGAGTTTGAGTTGTTGTGCAAGCATACGATGTCCAAAGACCAGATCGACTTTTTCAAGGCCGGTTCTGCCATCAACTATATCGGTAACTTGAAGAAAGCACAGGAAGCCGCTCAGGCTTAAGTGGGGACGCAAACTCTCAGTCATATATACCAGGGAGCTTTTCTGTGTAAAATCCCTGGGCCAGCATTTAACTTAGTGTACAATATAAGACGTATACAGTGCAACACCAATAATGTTTTGTGGAATGTAGTATATACCATGCGATCGAGCATGCCATAACAGTGTCTAACGTCGATATCAAAGAAGTGAATGAAGGCAGCATGTGACATGGCTCACTCTAGGCATCGATCAAATCATGAGATTTGTCTGGGTTTTCGTCCCCTTCATCGTCCTCGTCCTGCTCGCTGGACCGCTCGTAGAACTCGTCTAAGATCTTGGGACTGATTCTGTTCAACATCTCCTTGGGGAAAATTCTCAATAACGACCACGCAAGGTCCAACGAGTCAAAGATCGATCTGTCCTCATAGGCACCTTGGGCGATGAAGTTCTTCTCGAATTTCTCCAAGAATTCCAAGGCCAACTTGTCTTCGGTGGATAAAGCCTCCTCACCAACAACCGATTTCATGGCAGCGGCATCTCTACCAATGGCGTATTTGGCGTACAACTGATTAGAGACGTCGCCATGATCCTTTCTGGTCATGCCCTCACCAATGGCTGACTTCATCAAACGAGACAACGAAGGCAACACATTGATTGGTGGGTACACACCTCTGTTATCCAATTGACGGTCAACGAAGATCTGGCCCTCGGTGATATAACCGGTCAAATCTGGGATAGGGTGGGTGATATCGTCGTTCGGCATGGTCAAGATCGGGATTTGGGTGATTGACCCGTTTCTGCCCTCGACACGTCCAGCTCTCTCGTAAATTGTGGACAAATCGGTGTACATGTAACCAGGGTAGCCTCTTCTACCCGGCACCTCCTCTCTTGCGGCAGAGACTTCTCTCAAAGCGTCTGCATACGAAGACATATCGGTCAAAATGGTCAACACGTGTCTCTCTGTTTGGTAAGCCAAGTACTCGGCGGTAGTCAAAGCCAATCTGGGCGTGATGATTCTCTCGATGGTTGGATCGTTGGCCAAGTTCAAGAACAACGACGTTCTGTCCAAGGAGCCATTTTCTTCGAAATCCTGCTTGAAGAATCTCGAGGTTTCCAAGTTGACACCCATGGCGGCAAACACAATGGAGAAGTTATCCTCATGACCATCGTGCACGTCTTTCGTAGGTCTGACCAAACCGGCCTGTCTACAAATTTGGGCGGCAATCTCGTTGTGGGGCAAACCGGACGCCGAAAAAATTGGGATTTTCTGCCCTCTGGCAATCGAGTTCATTGTGTCGATGGCGGAAATACCCGTCGAAATCATCTCCTCGGGGTAAATTCGTGCAAAGGGATTGATGGGCGAACCGTTGATGTCCAAGTAGTCCTCGGCAAAAATCTTAGGGCCCTTGTCGATTGGACGACCAGACCCGTCGAACACACGGCCTAGCATATCTTCCGAAACCGCGATTTTCAAGTTCTCACCGGTAAACTCGACTCTGGTCTTTTTGATATCGATACCGGAAGTTCCCTCGAAAACTTGCACAATGGCTTTCAGACCACGGACCTCCAAGACCTGGCCCGCACGCACAGTACCATCTGGCAAAGTCAAATTGACAATCTCGTTGAAACGGGGGAACTTGACGTTGTCCAAAATGACCAAAGGGCCGTTGACGCCGCCAACGGTATTGTAGTTGATTCTGGGCTTGATTTTGAAGCCCTCAGAGACGGCTTTTTTGTTCAAATCGAACAATTCTTTGTCGGACAACATGATGAGATTTCTGGAGACGGCGGGGGGCACCAAAAGTCGTGGATAGATGTTGACGCCGTTATCAGGGTTCGACGATAGTTGAGATTGGCCCGCGATTAGGGGCGTACTAAGAGTTACGCCGGCGTGCCGTGGATTACCCGCAACCTCAGGACCGCGAGGCTTTTAGCAAGCAAATAGGCCAGGACGTTAACATCATTCAGTGGAGGCTTTTTTTTTCTTGAGGTAGAAAAGCTCTAAATTATCGACAACTAGAAATTTATCAAATTTGAGTTCTCTCTCGGTTTTTCCTAGAACATTTTGCTAACCACATCCCAGTCGTCTAGGTGAGCTCTCGACTGCTGCATCACGGAATTTGCGCCCATTCGCTCAGAGAGCGCGGGTCCATAGGCTCGTGGCCCTCCGCCTCTAAGGTGATGATTGCCAGAAATTAGATCATGGACATTTTGCAGGATTTCCTTCAAGTTGAGGCTCGTAGAAGAGTTGCGGGGCTTGATTGTGGATTTGAATGTGGATGCGGATGTGGATTTGGGCAAAGACTTGGAAGCAAATGAAGATCCGGGATCGTTTTGGACTTTAGCCAGAGTATCTTTGCTTTCTTTACTGGTTTTCTGCGCCGCAGTGGTCTCGCTTACCATGCCAAAAATCACTGAATCAGAAACCGTGGTCGGCCTTGAGCTTCGACCGTCCTCGTCGGTTTTTCCCGTGAGTCTCGTATATAAGTCACGTATCTTCTGAAAACCGGCTACAGAAATTTTGGGGACAGAATTTTGACTATTTTTTGTCAGAGACTTTATCATGGACTGGAACTGTTCATTGGCTCCAACTAGTTCAGAGACTTCCATACTAGTGCTGATATTTGCCAGAGACCGTGCCTGAACTGGCCTCAGAATTGGTGTATGTTCCTGACTTTGAAGTATCTCGTCCATGTGGGCAATTTTGAATAAAATGTCCTTGAAACTGTAGACGAAGGCAAGCTCGGGACCTCTCATAGTGCTTTCGAGACCAGGTCGCACATAACTACTTTCCAATGTCAGGAAAGGAAGAGTCTGTTTCGGTTTTTTCGAGATTTGAGGCCCGAGCACTTCATCTAAAATTTGGTTATATGTGACTAGTATTTTCACAACAACAGAAACGAATCTTAGATACTCGTTTGGCCGTAGCTTGGAAAATGGCTTGGTGAGAATTCGGTGCGGGACTATAACAATTCTTCTGCCATCCAACGCTGCCCCCGATCTATTGTTCGGTATGATCTCGGATTCTATCGTAAGAGAGGATTGCACTGTGGCCATATTCGGACTTTTGAGCGGGTTAATACCGGATGCCTCAGCAGTACCCAAAGGCTTCAACAAGGCACCATTCGCACTTCCAGCTTGCTGACCCACGAGTATGAAAGCACTAGTATTGCCTTCAAACTTAGCTTTTTTGTCAGTTTCAGTAGTCTGGACTTGATCTAGACCTTCCGTTCCCCGTACACTGGATCGGCGTTTTGTATTCATTGTACGAGACGATCGGGGGACCTGGATTGTCTTGTCCTTGATCGTGATGTTTTCAGAGTTTCGGTCCAAGAAAACAGACGAATCGGCAAAGTTTTTCAGTAGCTCTGCTTCATTTGAAGTTAAGTTGGCCTCTTCAGACGCCGCAGGGTCAGCACCCATTAGACTTTCGACTTTAGACTGAACGGACTCAAAAAACGACCGATCTGGTAGAAGCTTTTTCAAGTTTGCTAGGTAAGGGAGGTGCATTTCACTATGTGAAATGACAAAAAGGTCATACAACACGAGCTGAAGCCGAATTAAGTCTTCGAGAAACGCGTTGACCTCTGAGATTTGTGCATCTGGAAGCGACGATAAGTCAAGTATCGGCCGACCGCAGAACTCAAGATTTTGATCTCCGGACGGAATGACATGCTTTCCAAAGTACCTTTCTCGTATCACTTTGTAATCTGAACACTGCTTGAGGGCCGACTGGCGCAAGACACGCGTCATTCTTTCTTGGTTGATTGAACCAATTTCGTTGTCCAAAGCGTCGTATTTGCGACTGTATTGCTCTCTCATTTTCAAATGGGAAGTGCTAATCTGGATCTTTCTATCTGCTATGCTCTTCGTGGCGGCTTCTATTTTCTGGATTAAGCTCTCGTTTCTCTTGTGAAGCGACGCTTTCGATTTCTCTAATCCTTTAATCTTAGAGGTCCGGTTCATCACCTCGAGCTTCTGAAGATGTAGGGCTAGCTGCTTAACCGCGTTTGAGCCGGGCCGTAGCGTGTCTGAATATTCTGGCAATATTCCTAGTTCGGTTCTCTCTTCGTCAACTAAAGCCATAGTGTTCTGGATTTCACTTGCGCCATTCGCTGCCCCTTCACAAACACCGAAGATCGCATCAATCTGAGACCTCATTTGCATATTCCTAGCCTCATTCTCAATCACAGAATTCCGAATTAGCTCTATGCTCAGATGGACACAGTTGCCACACACTATATTCTGCTGAATTGGAGTCTTCTTTTGGTGGCACACTGCGCACTCAATGATAGAAACAACTTTGTCATGATCGGACATATGAGCGTGAGACTCGGGATCTAGAATGAAGCTGGTGTTCAGAAAATGATCTGGATGATAAACTTGCTGTTACTATTTTCAAAGGGATCTTTCTTCGGCCAAAGTTTCCACGTCTCACAGTATGGAGTCTCTTGGGTGAGGTGTGGAGTGCACGGAGAGATTAGATAAAGGTACTGGGTGCAAGATGAAGGACTATGTTTAGAAGGTTTAGAGTTTAATTTTTGCGGGAAAGGCCCGCTTTAAAGCGGGATAAGAGATTGTTTTTTTTTTCAAACTATCAAAAAAAAGCATTCATCTGGATAAGGTTGTTGAAGAACATACATGTCAATTGAGGTCATGCCAATCAAACCAGATGATGAAAGTATAACCGAATTCTAAAACAAGCATAATCTGAATGAGAGATTATGTTTGAGATAAGCTTTCGGTCTCGTGAATATAAATGCAGATGACCCAAGCGAAAAAATCTATTTACTCCCGTATCAAGAGTCGTGTCCGAGTCGCCTTCTATTTTCTTATGTTAAACACATCGCCCAACTGATGGCAATGTCACCATTCCACTTCAAAAGCATGAGGCCGAAAGCCTTGTCCGAGATGAAAAACAAGAAGCAAAAGAGATTTAACTAGCTCATCTCCGTTTTTTCCTCAGCTTCTGCAACACTTTTCTTTCAACAACCTCTCGTATCACTAAGGCCATGATCTGCTCAATATCTTCTGTAACATCTACGGCGAGATAGCCACAACGCCAGACCTGCGCGAGCTTCTTGCCGTCATTTATGAGCTTCGGGGAAGCAAGGGGCAGGTTTTTATGGGTGCAAATAATCCAAATTGGCGGTGGACACAGGGGGTGAGCAGGATCCAATGAGGTGTCAAGAAGCTTGTCACCAGGAACATCCGTCTTGAATGACGGTTTGGCATCAAACATAGTTCGTAGCGCGGATTTGATCGAAAAAATGTCTTTTTCTTTCCCTTGGTCCCATCGTGTCTTGTACGTGTAATACTCTTTCCAAGCTTCCTCCAAGCCTGCCTTGATCACAGGGAGAAGACTGAATGTCGTGTCTGTTTTGGATGCTCCAAACGACGCAGTCTTTAGAGTGCCGTCATTGTTATATGTGTCCAACGACTCCAGTGAAGAATGTGGGGAAGGATCATAACATGGCGCTGGCTGCTCGTCGTATTGGGGAGGCTCTACAGAAGGCACCGCACTATATAAAAGAAAGTAGCCATCTATATCACCGTTCATCTCTCCTGCCCCGCTCGCAACCAAGAGGGGCTCTGTGTTTACTGGTTGCCGAGGCGTGTCGGCCAAATTTCTTAGTACATCTTTTCCAAGCCGTGCGTGCAACGAGGCTTCCAAAAAGGGGATAAACTGGTTGCTGTTGAATGCAGGGGTATCGATGAGCTCTGCCAAGATCGGAGTAACTTCTGCGATGGCCGTGTCGCTGTCACGAGACGTGGCATAAATGCCGTTTCGAGTGCCATGTGCCAATCCAGGCCCATCGATTGGCAGAGCAGATGCCAGGGACTTTCGCAAAGACGCTTTTAAAAGGGCATCCGAAATCACAGGGCTGAGAATTAAGTCATCCCGAGCCAGAGCGTGCTCAAAAAATTGCTTTGAATGGTGCTGGTCTAAGATTAGTCTCAGCTCCAGCGTCTGTGGAGCATAAGTGAAGAGAACCGGGGTTGTTTTTCGCAGCGGGTAGTAGGTGTCTCTATAAGTACCACACGAGAGTTTCAGGATCGTGGCGGTTTTGCCTGTCCTGGGCCCTCCAAGGAAAGCTAGTCTGATTGGATCCCTCACATTGACTGGCACAGCATTGGAAGTGCTGGCAGCCACCTCTGCTTGTGTTTTCATTATTGTGAGTCAAAGTGATACTGGACCCTATATTGAGAGAGAATTGAAGCACTAGCTGTTTGAATAAGTATGCCTTCAGGGGTCAGCACGTCACAATTGTGCCCAAAGCTTTGACTTATACAGTTTCTGCTCTCCGAAGAGTACCGATTTTCTGTGCGACTGATTTAGCGGTGTGCATGTAAAGAAAGTATTCGAGGAACGGCACGGCGTTAGCTTGATTCACGCAGAGACATGCATAGCCTGTTGTGGAGAGTACAACTCTTTGTCTTACGTAGTGTGAATATCGACTTAAAGCGCAAAACTTTACGCAAAATAATGAAAAAACAGTTGCACATTGTGTTATCATTTATTCAGAAGAAAATTTGCCTGAGGTCGGAATGATTCGCCGTTTAATAGCAATTTGCGACTGTTCCAAAAAAACATTTCTCAGAGCGGAAACGACCCGTACAGGATATTATGTGAATTAATAAGAGTAAGAAACACTTGAGTTCCTATTTAATCAAGTATTTCGCTGAGATTCTTTGACGCATTTTCGAGAGTTTGACAGGTTTTGCTCCTCAAAGCCAAACATCGTGCTTTAAATCGCATGATTCTACATTTTCAAAATGGTAAAGACATGTCGCTAATACTCTTGTCCTTGTCTTAGAGCGCAATTTTAGTGAGCTACTCCATCCGTAGTTCAAATCGGAGCCTGAGTTCACTTTTCTAGACATCACTATGTCGCGTGTGATGGATAAACCGTATTTCGACTCACAAGCTTACTGAAATCGCTCATTTTCTCAGGTCTTCACAAAAGGGAGTGGAATTTTTATCATTTGCCACCCGCCACCAGCCTGCCCCAAACACTCTTAGACAGGACATGTGGCCACCCCCAATTCAGTGTCGCCCTCTCCGAAATACACAAACCACTGGCCCTTGAATTGAACTACACCCTCTGTGAACACAACTCGATTCACTTGGCCGACTATTTCGTTCTGCGCTTCCGGAACTATAACAGGCTGTTCAAGTCTAGCTAGCGGTCCGTCTTGCAAATTGTCATAGTCGATAAGCATCTGGGAGATTGTGTAGGTGCCCTTCTCGAAAGCACCCGAGCCCACGGTTGACGAGTTATAAAATAATATATAGTAGTTGCGGCTCAGGTCGGCTGACTCTATTCTTATTGGCGCTGGGCCGGGCTCAATTAGCCGGTCCTGCCAGCTGAATTTGCCCCTCGTATAGATGTCTTTCTCGATAGTCCAATTCACCAAGTCGTCGCTTACGGCCAACTGAAAGCCTGACTCGCCCCATATCATGTAATATTTGCCATTTTTATGTTTGTCGACAAACACAGCCCCTGACTTCAGCCACCCATGCCTTACAAAGGGCTCGCCCGTGAGAGAAGTACATACTTCAGACCACCCATCATGTGGAATTATCGGCGGGTGTTTTTTCCAAATACGGAGATCTAATGACTCGGCTACACAAAGGCGAGCCAAGCGGCCGTCATAGGCTGTATATGTGAGGATAAACTTTTTGGTTTTTGGGTCTCTCACAATTCTCGGGTCTTCGCATCCACCACCCATTTCCCATGACTCGGTTGGGTATAAGATCGGATGTGGCCACCGCTTAAAATGGAACCCATCTTCCAGCCACGCCAAGCCTATGGACAGCACAAGCTCTTTACTTTGTGCCCGATACAAAAGATAGACTCTTCCATCTAACACGATTGCTGCTGCGTTGTATATAAAAGCTTCCTCGAAATGGTTTTGTCGGTTGGGCCTCAAAATAGGATTTCCGGAGTATCTCACAAACTTTGGGCCAATAGGAAACATCGAAGGAGGCCGATACTCGGCATCTCCGTCAGGGGTATGGGGTCCTATTTCAGGGAACTTCATTGCTTATCGATCTGCCTTTCACTATGAGAGAAAAACAAAGAGGATGGCCGTGATCAGTCTGCAAGCTGATCGGGAGAAGTGGAAGAAAATTAGAAGAAAGCGGCGGGACTAAGAAAGCTGGGCTGTATTTCTTGTGATACTTTCATGAGTCTCCCTCTATTTCACGAACTGTAAGCAGATGCCATGCTGGTATTGGGCTCAGGCCAAGAGGGCGCGGAATTGCGAATTTCAATTTGAAGTGTGGGGTGAGACAGTTGAATGATTAAGAAGTGTGGAGGGCAGCGAGCGGAAAAGAAGCCCAGCACCATACTAATCTTTAGTCCAAGCCAGTCACGTTTCTTCGATTGAGTCCGTATTTCAGCTAAGGTTCAGCCAAGATTCAGCTGAGGTTCAACCAAGTTTCGTCGCGGTAAGAAGGTGGTCTCAAATCCTAAACGGTTTCTAAACTTTACTTTTTTCATGCCCAAATATAGTACACCACAAAGCGTAACAAAACCAATACAGACCGTAGCATTTCCTGGGCCTGGCGATTGCGCATTTTTTTAGTCTCCGTTGCCAAGTAGGGTGCGAGCGCCCCTCAAAGAGGACTGCACCCCGCGACAAGTCAAATACTCGGACATATAAGAAAGTATCGGGCCCACCGGAACGAATCTGCCGCGTCCCGAATCAAACAAGGCCGAATGCAAAATATAGCGGGCACGTGTGGAACAGAAGTGAAACAGCTTTGAAATTAAACGAAGCTTCTTGTTCACGGGTGGAAGCAGAACTCGATTAAAAAAAAAAAATTGCCCACAATATTTTGGCTCGGACGCGGGCACATGGCAATTCATGACCCTCCCATTCGACCGTGAGAGTTGAAGCCAGGCAGCACAAAAAGAGCACACAATTAGCACAATTAGCACAATTAGCACAATCAGCATAACCAGAAAATCAGGAAATTTAGAATAACTAGAAGAGCCAGCATAGCAAGCCCACAACGAGAACGTGAGCTAGTGCTTCTCCTATTTTTACATTTGGAGCTACGCTCGAACACTCAGTTCTCATGAGTAGTTGGCGTGCAGGTCTCCCACTATTGTCTCAAAACGCTCCCATAAATGTTGGGACATAAAACAAGGGAAAAAATTTTGAGCCTCAATTCAGTTTTCAGCTCAGCCCAGAACACTTTTTGTGTATTGGATGCTTCTCACCTCGTATCTCCACTGTCCTGTCCAATCTCGTCTCTTATTCATGCCTTCGTTCCAATTCTAGCCCCTATTTCAGCGAGCGGTCTACCCAAAATTAAGTCAAACTCTACTTTTGCCTATCCTGCGCCTACGCCCTGGCGCCTGGACTGGACCAAAAGGAGCCAGTGGCCGCGAATACTATAACTTCTGGCCCCTCAGAGGCTCAGGCCCTTGGCCCTGTTTCCGGCGCAGAGCCTTCAGCCTTGTCAGCAATGATTTGAGGACTTATGTTTCCATTGAGTTCTCATGATTAAAAACTTTTGAGTTTCTGAGTAGTGATTTCCTCAACAGTTCTTGACATATGAAAGCTGTAAAGCCATAGCCTGTTTCGAAAATCTTTCTGAGACTCTGTTCTTTGTCTCATGCTTCCTTGTTTTCCTTGCCTTTCGGCTATTCTAGCGATTTGATTTTTCTAGCGCTTTTATTTTATCCCCTGCCTCAACATTTTCTTTCTTTGCCTTTGTATTTTTTCTCGTCTCCAATTCGAATTGTATGCCAATCGCGGCCCTGGCCTTGTAAGTCTGCTGCGGCTGTTTCGGCCCCACGGGCCTAGCAGGAGCGAATTTGCCTAGACTTGCTCGGCCATAGTCATTTTAGCCTGTACGCCACGGACTCTCCGGCCCGCTAACAATTGACGGCCTTGAATTGATTTTATCCATTTTCTGCTTCTTTTTTCATATTTTCCATATTTCCCTATTTGCCATATTTTACAGACCTTTTTTCAACGTTGGTCTTTTTGTTCCCTGCCGAGACCTTATCTTCTCCTTCTTCTTCTACTTCATCGTTTTCTTATTCTTCTGTTTACATCGTGCCGATAGATAACTCATCTGTTGAGCCCAACTATTTTCTTACCAACAGACCCGGCTGACCCATCGGAACGACAAAAAACATTCAGAATGGGCCAATTGATGTCCCACCCCATGGAGGAAAAGTCCATTGACTACCAAAGCTTCGACTCAATCACCTACTGTGTGGGTGCTATGCAAGGATATAGGATGACAATGGAAGATGCCCACGACGCCCGGATCTCCGAAAACGAGATGTTGGCTGTTTTTGGTGTTTTCGACGGCCATGGCGGCAAAGACGTGGCGCATATCCTACGCTCGGCGCTAGTGGCGAGGATTTTCAAGCTCTTGAACAAACAAGCGGTGTCCGGACGAGACGCTCCGTCATTGTCCAGTTTCATGAAAACAATCAAAGACTGTTTTTTCGAAGTCGACGCCGGGCTCTCGGAAAAAACAGCCGCCAACTGCGGATCCACTGCAATAGTGCTGACCGTGATTGCTGGCCGCTACATTGTCGTAGCCAATACGGGCGACTCACGCTCTATTTTATCGCTCCAAGGCGGGCACGCCAAGACGCTTTCGTTCGACCACAAACCTTCGCATATGGGCGAGAGGGTCCGGATCGAGAACAGTGGCGGATATGTGCTCAACTCGCGAGTCAACGAGATTCTAGCGTTGTCCCGTGCGTTTGGCGACCTCAACTTCAAGATCCCGCGGCTCCAGCTCGACTCGCCCGGGAAAAACAACTCGGTCTTGGAGCAGAACCGCAAATATTGTAAGAACGACTTGGTCTTGCTACCGCCCGAGTTATTTCAGGTCACCGTGGAGCCAGAGCTCATGGTGTATGACCTCCAGGCTTTGGACACGCCCGAGTTCATGGTTTTGGCGTGTGACGGAATTTGGGACTGCTTCACGAACGAGCAGCTCGTAAAGACAATCAGAAAAAAACTCGGCCAGGGCTGGACTCTACAACATATCACGGAGTATGTGTTGAATGAATGTATTAGCATGGCGTCTAGTGCCACGGGCATAGGCTTCGACAACATGACGCTCATGATCGTGGCCCTCCATCCAGGTCGCTCAATAGACGAGTGGAGAGACCGCATGGAGGCTCGAGTGTCAGAAGAGCACTGACGCTGACGTTGATTGCTAGATGGGAAAACTAGAAGGATTCAGACTGACACGAGCCTTTTTTTTGGACTGGGTCTTGATTCATGATAAACAGTTCAATTGATTTATCGATACGTGATGGAAACCGCGTCTTGGGACTTATTTATTAGGAAACTCTCTCTATCGGAACTATTCAGATTATCTTAATGTGCTTGGATCGCACAAAGGTCTAGTGGCCAGGGTCTTACATTTTAATTGTGCAAAAAGAGCCGTACAGCAATTCACAGAAAGCGCTTGATGAATCTGATTTACAAACCGCCAGGGTTTGTGTATTTTGCAAAATTTGAAACCTTCACTTTCTGCCATTGAACTTACTAGAATACCGACCTGTTGGGCAGAGCCAGGGCACAGGACCCGGAAGCAGATGAACCTTGCACTAAATCGCACTGACAAAAAGACAGTATACAATGACTCGAGGCGACGATTCCGCCCGACTTGAAAAAGACCTTAGTTTTTTCATAGAGAGTTTTTGAGGCGGTCGAAATCCGAAGCGGCCGAAATTCGTAGCGACCCAAATGTGTCTAAATCATATATATATGGATATACACAGATTCCACAACTAGTGGATTCAATGCCTTTCAACACAAGGAAAGCATGGCACTTTCGCGCATGAGAACAATGTATGTTGCTGGCCCTCCAGTAGTTCTCAGGCTCTGGTCACCAGTTATATTGATGGGCTCGCGCTTTAGAGCAGCGAGCATAATCTCAGGAAAGGCCGGACCATTGTTTCTACCTGTTTTACGCATAGACCAAGTTCTTCATTTTTAGCAACTTACGTTTTTGGGCAAAGTCTTCTTCTTTTCATTTGAGCAACATCTTGCTTTACAAATCTGGGAGACATCTCTGGAGAAAGAACGAGGAAGAAGTTGCGGGCCGATATTCTGTCTCTCAAACTAGGTTCATATACAACAATTGAAACCAGACTCACTCGCTTGGAAACGAGGTTTTGAAATTGCGTGCTATCTACAGCAGGTATATCTTGATAATTTCCAGAGGTCACGATACTGGTCCTACACTAGGCTTTTTTGGACATTCGTGTCACCAAAACCACAAACCGCGGAGCCTAATTCAATCGCCCGCTTCTAGAGACTTCATTCTACAATCTTATTCCACCCAACTATTCATACACTGGTGATTTTTTATTGACTGGACAATTCATTCGTACCGAGACATCAATACCCTAGCAAACATTTGGCCTAGATTTCTGTCTCCACTCAAACTAGACCCATCCTAATTCCATCAACATACACTACACCCATACTGAACATAACATACATCTTTTTCATCCACACCTTTCCCATATTTCATCCAATACACATTAATTTTAATGTCGTTCACGGAAACAGAGACCGCATATGACGACGAGATACTCCGTCTTGCAAGAGACCCCAACCTTAACCGAGAAAAGGGCAAAACTTCAAAATTAATTCTGATTATCCAAGGGTTCCCCTTGGCAGAGCGCACAGTGTCTCGCCTATGCCAGCTCTCACTAAGTATCTTACAAACGCTAGAAAAAATCGAGCTCAACTTGCGCAACTGGGCCTTTATGTCTCTAGATCTCAACTCGTCGCATCATTTCGATCAGACCAATCCGAACGAGATCAAAACCTTTAACAACAACGTGAGCATGCGGGTCATTGACTCGTGCCAGGAGTTGACCATGAAACTCAACAAAATCTCGGCAGACATGGACTTCATCACCCAGGCGCTGCGATCGCTCACTCCAATGGAGTTTTTGAGCGATAGCGGCACTCTTTTGACGTCGCTTTCGCTACGTAACATCAAATTAAAAGACGAGCTTCGAGAAAAAATCACCATCGCTTATCTGAAAGCCAAATTAATCACTATAGGGACCAATTTGGAGTCTATGCTCCGAGGGGGCACGGCTGAGCAAAGAAGCACTGTCGAGTCGTATAAACAGTTTGTTGTGAGTCTTCTAGGCCAGCTTAATGCGGCTGTAGATGCTCTGGACAACGAGGAGAAGAACGAGTGCTTGGCAGTCATCAACGACATGGAGCAGATGTTCGAGGTGTTCAAGTTTCAGTATGCACAAGGTTTTGACGAGGAACAGGAACAGGAGGAGCAACAGAAGTTTCGAGACGAACAGGAACAGGAACAGGAAAAAAAGCAATACCAAGAGTTTGGAGAAACTCTGGAATCTCAAATCGGCTCGTTTTTGCTGCTACCGGTCGAATCAAAACATGCTGATTTCACAGATCCAGAAGACCTTGCCGAAACTGCCTCCACAATCCATTCCATATCTCAGGGATACTCGCACCCCGTGGTGCATTCAATCACCAAACTGCTTGGCTCGCCTTCTGAAATGGGCTCTATAGTAGAACAGCATGCTCGTCGGGGCTCGTTCTCCTCGGTGGCCTCCACCAGCATCTTGCAGAAATCCACTCTTTCAGAGGAGCTTCCGTATTTGATGTCGGCATTCAATCTGGCCAAGACGCTAGAAGAGGATGTCTTTCACTATAAAGACGAAGGCGAGCAGGATGCAGGGACAGAGAGAGCAGAAAGGTCAGAAACGTCGGAAAGGTCGGAAAGGCTGTTGAATACAAACTCGGCTGCTCAAAAAGTTGACCCTAAATTGCTGCTGCATCAAAGCAAGCCGCAAAAGCACTTCCAGCCTGCAAAACATAACTTGCCTCAGTCGTCGCTTTACTCAAGTAGCCAGATACTTCCGACTCCACCAGCTGTCAGCGCCAGTTCGTATCTCTATCAAAACAGCTCGCTTCTTTCCCGGCTAGGGATCAAGCCGCAGGTGATTTCTGCCACACTTCCAAAGCATCTTCACGAAAGCGATGGCTTTAATAGTATAGCCAAACCGCAACAACTCAAAGTGACAAGTTCCCTCATAGATGGGGGACCTGGTCGCAAAGGACTTCTAGAGAATAAGGAGAATGAAGAACAGGCAGACGTAAGTGACGCAGTTGTGCCCCTCACACGAGCAAATCTCGACACCCATAATCTATCAGCATTTGCCTCTTCAACTGCGGATGGTGTTGAGTGAAGAAGAATCATTCGCCATATTGAATCGAAGGGTATGCTTCCATGGACCAACTATAGTCGAATATTGATCGACACGCTGCTGAATTGATCAAAAATTGGCATCCTTTGACAGTTGGCAAAGACATTCACGCATAGATAGCATTACACATAAATGAATAGACTATTACCAAACCTTGACTATGGATTTGATAGCGCAAGCGTTGAGCATTGAGCATTGAGCATTGGGCATTGAGCTTTGAGCATTGAGCTTTGAACCTCATTTCCCATAAAAGGCTGGAAACTATATACCTCCAATAGCTTGAGTTTCCCATTCCGGGAAAACTTCTTACATATCTCCGTTCCGTGGCTTTCCATTGAATTCTACTTTAACTATCCAATCTTTCATCTCGCGGCTTGCTGAAACGCTCTCTCTTTGCCACTATGTTCCCTTCAACTTATGAAGTTCCCTGACGAAATGCTCGCCCCAAAACGCAGAGGTGTATTTGGAAATGTAGTCGAAGAGCTTGTTGAAGTTGATTGTCTTCTTCTCCTCGGGAAGCGTCAAACTCTCCTTGATGGCGTCGCTCAACTCGTCGATGTTCCACGGATTGACTATCATGGCGCCATTTAAACTCTGCGCGGCCCCGGCAAACTCAGACAAGATGAGTGCACCTTTGTTCTGCTGCTGGCATGCAATATACTCGTAGCACACCAAGTTCATGCCGTCTCTGGTGGAGCTCACAAGACACACATCTGAGATATAGTACAAGCTGATGAGTTCCTCAAAAGGCACAGACTTGTGCAAGTAATGGATCGGTACAAACTCGACGGTCCCAAATTTGCCGTTTATGCGGCCCACAAGCTCGTTCACATTGGCCCGCAAGCTCTGGTATTCCTCCACGTCTCCGCGTGAGGGCACTGCCACTTGGATCAACACCACTTTGCCGATCCACGACGGGTTTTCCGTGAGAAACACCTCAAACGCATGGAGTTTCTGTGGAACGCCCTTGATGTAGTCGAGCCGGTCAACGCCCACAATCACCTTTGTGTCGCCGAACTTCTGCTTGAGCTGCTGGATCCGCGCCACCACGCTGTCTTTTTTCACACCCTCGGTGAACTTGTCGACGTCAATTCCAATGGGGAAAGCACCCACGCTGATCTCGCGGCCGCCATACTCGATTCCATTGGGCACGGTCTTCACATCAGGCACTATCCGCGACACGGACGAAAGGAAGTGCCGCGCGTAGTCGTAAGTGTGGAAGCCTATCAAGTTACAGCTCAAGACACCCTTCAAAATCTCCTCTCTGACGGGCAATATACGGTAGATTTCCGAGGACGGGAACGGTGTGTGGAGGAAAAAGCCAATGCGCACGTTCTTGCGCGAGGCGCCCAACTCGGCCCGCAACATCTGCGGCAACAACATCAAGTGGTAGTCGTGGACCCAGACCATGTCGTTGTCGGCGACCTGGGACGCGATTTTCAGCGCAAACTGGCGGTTGGCCTCGATATACGCGGCCCACGCGGTCTCGTCGAAGTTCATTTCACCCGGGTGGTAGTGGAAGAGAGGCCACAATATGCTATTCAGGAAGCCGTTGTAGTGCAAGTCGGCCACGGTGTCGCTGAGGAATATCGCCGTGCACTTGAACTTCTCCATGAGGTCGGCGTTGACCTGCTCCTGCTCATCGTCCGGGATCTCCAACCCGGGCCAGCCGAGCCACTGGAACTCTGTGGATTTCTTGAGGCCCTGGAGGGCGGTGACAAGGCCCCCGGAAGACATGGCGTATTCGTATGACCCATTGCCGTTTCTGGTGATGGTCACAGGTAATCTGTTTGAGACCACAAGGACTTTTCCTTCAGGCATAGTGGAAAAAATGAAGAGTGGGGTGGGGTGGAATGGGGAAGAACTGGGAAGGATGGGGAAAATGGGGTGATTGTAATGAGGGTCGAGTGGAACGTCAGATATAATAGAGAGGGTAGAAAAGTGAGGGTATTACAGTGAGGGAATAATAGTGGGTAGAAAAGTGAGGGTATGGCCGTGAACAGTCTGCTGCTATAAAGCCGCGATATCTGTGAATATGGTGAAAAAATATTTCAGCAAAGCCGACAATACCCTCCGTATAGTAATGGCTAGAATTACTCAAACAAAATCTTTTTTTTAGTACTGTTTTTTCATCTCGACGTTGTTTGTTTAACTGTATTCTTTTTTCGCTTATTTTGTTTGTGTCTTGTTTTAATTACGTCTGACTTGAAGCCTTCTATTTTCTATCTTCGAGGGATCCAGTGTTCATAATTGCTACTGCCGCGATGTGAATTTGAGTAGTAGCCTGACCCTGGGCCAGTTACTCGGGCCAATCGCTCGGGCAGTTACCGAGATAACTGGGGTGAGAATGTGACAGCGTGAGGGAAGCCAGGTGGACGAAACGACTGGAATATACAAAAGTATAAAAAGAAGACTTTCATCCTTTTGATGGGCCCGACCTCTTCTTCATTCTTTCGAAGGCCGCCCTTGTTGTGGCATTTTTGACGTTATTCATTAGAGCCTTCCTAAACGAGCCTCTGTGCCGCGGCCCCAAAATGGCGTGACGTTTTAGCTCAAAGTAAGACTGATGGTTCGCAGTCCCGCACTTCTTTAAGCCCATGTGGATTCTGAGTTGCTGGACTTGAGAAACAGGGCTTCTGATGGATTCGCTAGTGTGCAAAAGATGAGTCGGCGTTACTATGATTCGTTCATTCACAGTGTATTAAAGAGCTATCTGTCTTTTTTTATGCTCGATTATTCTGGGATTTTGTGATCTATCATAGAAATTTTTTTTTTTAATTTTTCTTTTTGAAATATACTTGTGGCAATTCAAGTTTCTCTATATACATCCACTGCGAAGTTACTCCAACAGTGCACTCTAGAACAATATTCAATCATGTCTTTTCTCACCTCCAAGGATGAATGTAGAGTAAAAAAAAAGCCAAAGCAAGGCCACTTTCATGGCCCAACAATTAAGACAACAGTTAAAGTAGATCGACTTTGTTATCGTCTTGAACAAAACACGCACATACCAAAAAAAAAGCCAAAGTCAGAGATTGGAGATCGCCTAAGTTCACGGTTCACCCACCTTTCACACCTTCCTGCACACTACAGGACGCGGGCCTGATCTCTAGACACGTTTGGTTCAGTAGTCACCACCTTCAGTTGCTTGAATTCTATTGATTTTCTGTTCGGACTCAACAAATTCCTTGAAAAACACTTTTCGCATACGTAAAACAGCACATAAACTATGTATAACCCATACGCAGCCGCCGCAGACGCCACCTTGGGCCAGCAGAACTTGCAGCATCCACGGCCTCAGCATGTGGGCCAGCAACTGTTTTCCAATGGCCAACAATACGCCCCCAATGCAGCCCAACCACAACCACAGCAACATCAGTACCAGCAGCAATATCAGCAGCAATACCAGCAGCAATTTCAGCAGCCATCACAGTATCAGCAGTCACAATATGGTGGGCAATATGCCGCCAACTATCAAGGAGCCAAGGGCAACTTTCAGCCGCCCGGACAAGCGGGAACTGCGGCCCCATACGGTGATTTCTTTTCCGACCCGGCGGCAACCATGGCGGCGCAGTTCGCCAAGTCCAGCTTTGGCCAGCTGAACAGCTACATCCAGCAGAACTTTGGCTCCTACATGCCCATGGCAGGCGAGTTGAAGTACTACTTCAAGGTGAGCAACTCGTACGTGTGGCGGAAGCTCGCCATAATTCTTTTTCCGTACCGCCACAGAGACTGGTCACGCATCCAGTCGGCGGAAAACAGCGCTAATCCTGGTGGCAGCAGGCCCGGCTTTGCCCCTGCTTGTGAAGATGTAAATGCTCCAGATTTGTACGTTCCCTTGATGGCTTTTGTCACCTACATTCTTCTCTGGGCCCTGTTCTCCGGCTTGAGGGGTGACTTCCACCCAGAAGTCTTTGGCTACTTGGCGTCACAAACGCTCGCATGTTCTTTTGTTGACATCTTGATATTTAAGGTCGGCTTGTACTTGTTGAACTGCTCGGCTCAGACGTCGTTTTGGGACCTCATCAGCTTCAGCGGCTATAAGTACGTGACAATTATCGCATTGTTGTGCTGGAAACAGGTCGCCGGTGGCTCATGGCTCGCATACTATGGGTTCTTGTTTGCGGTGGTGAGCAGCTTGTCTTTGTTTTTGATGAGATCGCTCAAGTTTCTTATTTTGCCGTATGGCGCGGGCGAGACCCCAGCAGTCTCGATCTCTAATGGCCAGAGACGTATGCGCGTGCAATTTTTGTTCATATACTCTGTCGTTGTGCAATTCTTGATTGTCATATTTATGTCCAGATAAGTTCATGCGCGGGCGTCGCTTCGACGAAAGAAAACGGCTCAGATTTCTGAGTTGGAGCAAATTTGTTGAGGGTTATGAAAGAGCAAAAAAAAAAAAAAAATGAGTCCGAGAAAAGTGAAAATGGCGAAAACGGGCCAGAAGCCAGAAAGACAGTTTTGAAGGCGCAAGGAGATGTTAACAGTGGTGGCAGTGTGCTAGAGTGTTGCCGCCTGATGTTTGGGAGAGCTAGATTAGAGCAGGTTAAGAGATAAAACGAAGAGGCAAAGCGGCCGGGAATGGCCAGCAAAAGGGAGCAGAAATGCGAGAGATCTTGGGGAAAAGTGAGAGTCAAATCGAAGGCAGTCATTGTTGGCTCGAGCCAAGAAATCGAGATCAGATATATGGAAGAAAAGGGAGAAGAGAAAGAGGAAGAGGAAGAGAAAGAAGAAAAAAAAAAGAAAGGAAAGAAAGAAAGAGAGAAAGGAGAAAGAAAGAAGGAAAAAAAGATTAGGGAAATACGAGTTTCTTCCTCATGTGTCTGAGATCTCTTCGGTGCCTCACTTTCAATACGGTTGCCCAGGTTCAGCTCTCCAAACTTCTTCGCGTAAAGGTTTAATGAGGGCTGGTGATCTCCCCAGATCTCGAAAGTGTTCGCCACCTAGTGACACTTAAACCCACAGATGGACAATTTTCCAAAGTCCTAGAGGCGCCTTCTTAGAAGAGTCTCGAAAACTAGTGAGGATCTATAAAAATCCACATTTTTTTTCCACATTTCCCCTTCGTTTGTCCTCCCCTCCCAGTCTGCCAATTCCCCGTTGTGGGCCCAAATCGAATGAGGCGCGTCTCAGACTTGCCAAGCACGTGACGCGGGCAAGCGCGAGGCGCGACGCGCCTGCTCGGTCTCAGGATCTAAATTCTAGTTCAAGCTCTGCGGCCTGTGGCCTGTCGCGAGGTGCTTTTACATAGATCTCCTCCTATTGCGTGAAGTTCGAACCACCCGCAACTGCCAGGTACTTTCATCTTTTGTCTGAAAAGCCAGCGTTCAACAAGGACTCAAACATTCTTCAGCCAAATCCTGATTAGCATCATCAACAGCCCATTGGTAGCCTCACCAATAACCTGTTAAGTAGCTTCTTCAACACCCCATTTAATAGCGCCAATTCAAGCACTCATTTGCATTTCCAGCACACTTTCACATCTTTCATATGTCTTCGACAAACCTGGGCCGCCCAAATCGAGGTTCGACGCTGGCCCGCTATGTGAAAAACACAAAAAGAACGCCGGGCAAAGTCACCACGCAGTTCAGCGTGTCGAATAAAACTGCCGCGGAGCAGGAGGCGGCACTGAATCCAATGCTCAATGATTCCGTCACCCGCAAAGACATGGTAGAGAAAATCGACGCTCTCGACGCTACTATGGGCTTTGAAAGATTCGATCACGGCGACCTCGACGGCGCCAAGCCGCGCAAGGGCTGGTTGGTGAACATGCATGCGACAACGGTGCCTTCCGAGGACTATTTGCCCGGGTATTCAGGGGTCGACTTCTATTTTCTAGACGAGGAGGGTGGCTCTTTCAAGGCAACGCTCCGGTATGACCCGTACTTCTTCTTGATGGTGGTGCCTGGCCACGAGGCCGAGGTCGAAGAGGCCTTGAAAAAGTTGCTTGAGGATTATAAATTGAAGTCTGTGGTCCGGGAGTTGAAAGACGACTTGGCCATGCCCAATCACTTGGTCGGCTTGAAGCGGACACTTCTCCGCCTTCTGTTCCACAATGTCTCGGACTTGCTCGGGGCTCGCCGGGCCCTTGCGCCGATCATTAGGGAAAACCAAGCAAAGAGAGACACGCGAGACGTGTTTCTGGTGATGGACTACTCAAACTACAACAACATCGATCTGTCCATAAGTGAGTGTCTGAACGGATACGCGCTGAAGTCCAGGGCCAGCGAAAGTGTGCTGGACCCTACGACTTTCATTGACGATTTGCGCGAATACGACGTGCCATTCCACGTCAGAGTGTCGATCGATATCAACGTGCGTGTGGGAAAATGGTATGATGTTTACGCTCAGCACGGCTCGGTCAGCTTCGAGGAAGACCGAGAAAAAATCGCATTTGCAGACCCTGTGGTGTTGGCATTCGACATCGAGACAACGAAGGCCCCGCTCAAATTCCCAGATGCAAAGACGGACCAGATCATGATGATCTCGTACATGATCGACGGCGAGGGATTTCTCATCACGAACCGCGAGATCATCTCAGAGGATATCGAGGACTTCGAGTACACGCCAAAGCCAGAGTACCCTGGCGAGTTCACCGTGTTCAACGAGCCAGACGAGAAACACGTGTTGTTAAGATTTTATGAACACATCCGAGACGTGCGCCCCACAGTCATTGCCACATTTAATGGAGATTTTTTCGACTGGCCGTTTGTCGAAACCAGGTCGAATTTCCATGAGTTGGATATGTTCGATGAAATTGGTTTTGCAAAGGATAACGAGGGCGAATACAAGTCTAAGTATTGCGTGCATATGGACTGCTTCAGGTGGGTCAAGAGAGACTCATACTTGCCACAAGGCTCCCAAGGCTTAAAGGCGGTCACCACTGCGAAGTTGGGCTACAATCCAATCGAACTTGACCCGGAGTTGATGACTCCATATGCATACGAGAAGCCCCAAGTACTCTCCGAGTATTCCGTATCGGATGCCGTGGCCACTTACTATTTGTATTTCAAGTATGTACATCCGTTCATTTTCTCCTTGTGCACGATCATTCCGTTGAATCCGGACGAGGTTCTCAGAAAGGGTACAGGAACATTATGTGAGATGTTGTTGATGGTGCAGGCATATGAAAAGCAGATCTTACTTCCGAATAAGTACACAGATGCTATCGAGCGGTTCTATGAAGGTCATCTCGTGGAGTCTGAAACGTATGTCGGAGGCCACGTGGAGTCTTTGGAGTCTGGAGTGTTTCGGAGTGATATCGCAAACGATTTCAAGATCCAGCCGGACGCCATCACCGAGCTCTTACAAAATCTACGGAAGTCTATCGAGTTTTGCATCGAGGTGGAAAACGGCAAAAAATTAGAAGATGTTGAGAATTTCGATGAGGTCTATGATGAAATAAAGGCGAAGCTCGAAGACTTGAGGGACAATCCGGTCAGAACCGAAAACCCGCTCATCTATCACGTTGATGTGGCTTCCATGTATCCGAACATCATGACATCCAACAGACTACAGCCTGACTCGATGAAAACCGACGAAGATTGTGCGGCTTGTGACTTCAACAGGCCAGGTAAAACTTGCGATAGGAGACTCGAATGGTCGTGGAGAGGCGAGTTTTCACCTGCAAAGCCCAATGATTACAACTTGGTGAAGCGTACCATGCAGCACGAAATGTTTCCTCCGCTTAAGCACTGGCTTCCTGAACGCACCTTCGATGACCTCTCTTACCCAGAGCAGGCGCAACTTATTAAGAAGAGACTCGCGGATTACTCACAAAAAGTTCATGGAAGGCGGAAATTAACCGAGACGATTACCAGACAGGCCATAGTTTGCCAGCGTGAAAACCCATTTTACGTCAATACAGTGAGAAATTTCAGGGATCGTCGGTACGAGTTCAAGAATCTCGCAAAAGTATGGAAGGGCAAGTCCTCGAAATGCGCCGACACGATATCACGAGACGAGGCCAACAAAATGGTTGTGTTGTATGACTCGTTGCAACTCGCTCATAAAGTCATTCTCAATTCTTTCTATGGCTACGTCATGAGAAAGGGGTCTCGGTGGTACTCCATGGAAATGGCCGGTATTACGTGTCTTACTGGCTCCAAGATCATTCAAATGGCGAGAGCGTTGGTCGAAAGAATTGGCAGACCATTGGAATTGGATACTGATGGTATCTGGTGTATTTTACCAAAATCATTTCCGGAAAACTTCAATCTTAAGTGCAAAGATGGTAAAAAGATATTCTTGGAGTACCCCTGTTCCATGTTGAATTACCTTGTCCACCAAGAATTCACAAATCATCAGTACCAAGACCTTGAAGACCCAGAGAGATTCAAGTACAGCACAAAATCTGAAAACTCAATTTTTTTCGAAGTGGACGGGCCTTACCGTGCCATGGTTTTGCCTACTTCTAAAGAGGAAGGAAAAGGACTCAAAAAGAGATACGCCGTCTTCAATCACGATGGGTCTTTAGCCGAACTCAAAGGGTTCGAGTTGAAAAGGAGAGGAGAATTGAACCTCATCAAAAACTTTCAGTCTGACATTTTTAAGTTATTTCTCGAGGGTGATACTTTGGAAAATTGCTACAAAGCAGTAGCGACAGTTGCAAACAATTGGCTTGATGTTCTAGACACTAAGGGAGGTATGTTGGAGGATGAGGACTTGATTGAGCTTATTTGTGAAAACAAAATGATGAGTAAGTCACTTGCTGAATACGACGGTCTCAAATCCACGTCCATTACTACTGCGAGAAGATTGGGGGAGTTTTTGGGTGAGGAGATGGTAAAAGACGCAGGATTGGCATGTAAGTACATCATCAGCTCTAAACCCCACAACAGTCCTGTGACTGAACGAGCTATCCCTGTCGCTATTTTTTCCTCGGAGAAAAAAGAGTTCTTCTTGAAGAAGTGGCTCAAAGACCCTTCGCTAAAGGACTTCGACCCACGTTCTGTTCTAGACTGGGGCTACTATTACGATCGCTTAGCTTCAGTGGTGCAGAAGATCATCACTATTCCAGCAGCGTATCAGAGTGTTCAGAATCCCGTTCCACGAGTCCCTCATCCCGACTGGTTGAGGAAACGTATCATGGTGCAAGAAGACAAGCTTAAACAATCATCGATCTCGACATTTTTTGGAGCCGTGTCAAAAAAAGAACATCAAGGTAAGATCTTGAAGGATATCGAAGAGTTTACTGACATTGCTGATTCCGAAATGACAAACGCCAAGGTGGGCAAAGTGACCATCAAGAAAAGAAAACTCAAGGAAGCGCAAAAAGTTATGGTTGAAGAAGAAGAAAGAAGAGCTTTAATTTTGCAAGGCTCTTGTCCATCAATGACCGAAGACTACGAAGGGTTTTTACAATATCAAAAGGCCAAATGGAGTCTTCAATCTCGGAATAGAGACAGGAGAAAAAAGTTGTTCGGTGAAAACTCAGATTCTTCTCATAGGTCATCAGTCGGTAACATGATTCGCAAGCAAGCAGAAAACATCGCGGGTGCAAACTGGGAAATCTTAGAATATAAGGTCGACCCCATGAACGCAGGTAGTCTTAAAGTCTACGTGCTCTCCGGTGGAAAAGTTTACTCCTTCTCGTTCCATATTCCCAAGCAGGTTTATGCTACATTCAAGACCGAGCTTTCGAGCAAAAAGTCAATTTCAAACTGCGAAATTGAAAAGTCAAAAGCGATTCTTCCTAATGGTCATGATGCGACCAATCTTTACAGATTTACAATGCCAGAAGCCACCTTCAACGAGGAGATTAGTAAGGTTGATAGCTTACTTCATGACTCTAAAATCATGGGTCTTTATGAATCCGAGATCAGCTCTATAGATAGGGCTATTATTGGACTCGGAAATACTGTACGTTTTGATGACACAAGAGTGGGCGCTTTAGGAAAATGTTTGAAGACCGGGTTCACGACTAAAGACCTAATCCAGGTAAATCAATCTCAATATTTAAAGAGATTCGGAATGGAGATCTTTTACTTGCTTCACCTTGTAACAAACAGTTACGAGTTTTTTTCGCTTTTCAACACGTGGTCAAACACTGTTTTTCTTTGCGTTCTTAAGCCGTCCAGCGGTGCTCAGGAGCTTCCTGCGAACCTCGAAAAGGTATACAAGGAAATTTACGAGGCCAAGAAGGAAAATTTTATCAATCTTTATAACATTGTTGACTATCCCACAAACGTCAAATTTGAGACGGCATATTTCAATAATCCTTCTTCGTTGTACAGAAAGCTCAATTCGACTTTAAGAAAGATCCATGAGGGCAGAAGCACGAGAGCTTTGTTTGCGATACATTCGCCTTATTGCAGCAAGGTCTTAAATCTCCTAGAGAGTGCCGCTGACTTCCCAACAATAAAGATGAATGTGAGAGAAGTTCCCATGCCAGCAGTCGGCTGGCAGTCGCTCATATCTCAAAGAATAATGAAACACTACTTCAATTTGGCGCCCGGGGTCAAGAATTTGATTGACCTTTCCAACTATTCTAACATCCCGCTTTGTAATTTACAAGCAGAAAACTTAGACTATTTGATTGACGTTCAATATGCCAGGCGTTTGACCGAGAACAATGTTGTTTTGTGGTGGTCTAACAATCTTTATCCTGATCACGGTGGGTATGAGGCTGATCTGGCGGATGACCTGGAAAACCTTGAATCTGTCACAATCAACAATCCTGAGATCTATGAAACAGCTTGCTTGGAGATCGATATTGGAACTTTGACGATCAACACAATTTTGACTAGCTCGCTCATTAATGAGATGGAGGGTACCGACTTGGCTGATGATCCATTGGAGGGTGATGATAACAATGGCGCCTCTACCTTAGCGGTCGATACGTTCTCGCCAACTGCCTTAGGTCTTTTGAGGTCGATGGTGAAACAATGGTGGGATGATGCGTTGAACAACAACATCCACGCAGACTCAATGACAAGTCAGCTTGTCTTGTGGATACAGAAAAGAAACTCAAAACTCTATGATTACACATTGCACAGGCATATTCACAAACTCACATACAAAGCCTTGAGACAATTGGTGGGGGACTTCAAGAGAATGAACGCGCAGGTTGTGTTTGCCACTAGACAAAAATTGATTGTGCAAACTTCCAAGATTTCAGTGGAAAATTCTTACGCTTTTGGAAATTACGCAGTAAATGCCGTACGCTCGAAGCCTTTGTTCAACTTTTTGGAATTAAGAATCGTACGTTATTGGGATATCTTGATATGGATGGACGAGTTCAATTATGCCGGCCGTTGCTGTAAAGAAATTACTAATGAAGAAGTTCAAGATTTGGTTCCTTTTGGAAAATGGCATATCAAGAAATTTCTTCCACCAATGTTTCAAAACGAGTTTGAAGATTGGATTGTCATTTTCTTGAATGCTTTAGCCAGCTACAAAGGCGAGGTTCTTCTTGGTGGTACGCAACTGGGAACTCAACGTATCACGCAATTGGCGCATATTTTGAACGGCCAGAAAAACCAAGATACAGTGGGCGAGGGCCCAGAAGATGACTTCGTGAGTGAAGTCATGGTAAACTTCCGCATGCCGCTCCACTCGCGGATAAAGAAACTTAGCCGTCGTCAAAACGAGTCTATACTTAATCCGGAAATGAAACAAGAATATGAGTTTCCGCAGCTCGCTGGCTCTCATCTCAACATGAGGAACCCAGTTTTGGAGCTTGTCAAATTCTTGTGTGGTGTGTTTTCTTTATCGGCTAAGCGCACTATAGAGGTACGCATGTTGCGCAAAGATCTTTTACAGGAGCTTGACGTCAGAGAATTTAGCCAGGAATCTAATTTTGCGAACCCGAGTGCATCTTTGGTTATGGCCTCCGTGATCTGCGACTACTGTGAATATATTCGTGACGTGGACTTCTGTCGCGACGATGAAACGGAAGTGTGGGCGTGTTCAAACTGTCGTAAGTCGTACAACAAGGCGGCTATGGAGGAGGAGCTCATTGCACAATGCAACAAATTAGTGGCTAAGTACTTGAGTCAGGACTTCCAGTGCTCGCGGTGTCATCTGATCAAGAGTGACAACATGAGTGAGTTCTGTAAATGCTCGGGTGATTGGGCTGAAACTGTGCGGTTTGAGTATGTGGAGAAAAGACTCCTGGTGTTCCACAATGTCGCAGGCATTTACGGCTTGAAAATGTTACTGGTGCAGCTCGAAGAATACTTTTAAGTGGGAAAGATATGAAGTTCTCAAAGGCAGTTGCATGAGAGTTTGACAAAAAGGCTTGAGATAAGAATGCTCGTTTGGTATCCAACAAACATACTTAGTGCCACAAGAGAATCTAATCTTTGTTCCGTTGGCTGATAATTTGAAGACCAGGGAGTAATGGCCTTTTCGAGTTTCGGGTTCGATGTCTTGTCTGGAGTTCCTCGTTGTCAATTGGCTCAATTTTTTCGAAGTTTTGCAAAAAGGACTCTGGTTAGGACATATATCATGATTGCCGACAGAACAGGTGACCTGCGCTACCCAGGAGATCAAAAAACTATAACT